>OZ024745.1:64181664-64201664 GCA_964016885.1 Eledone cirrhosa
TACTAAATGAGGAGAATAAGTGGGAAAAAGATAGTCTACCCCAAATCGATCCAATAGAGGGACCAGCAGTGCAAGCTGAAGGTAGTATAATAAGTAAGGCATTCAAAGATATGAAGACAGGCAAAGCAGCTGGGCCTTCGGAGATAGTTGCTGAAAGCATCTGGATCGGTGGGACACACTATGGTCTCCCGGATAGTAAACCAAGTCATACAGAATGGGGTCATACCAAATGACTGGCGTAGAAGCATCATCATTAACTGCTACAAGGGTAAAGGAGATGCCCTAGATAGGCAAAACTATAGAGGCATTAAATTAATTGACCAGGTCATGAAGGTCACAGAAAGTTATAGCGCAACTAATCAGAGAGTGATTTGATCTACCTTTCATTTCTGCTTATAAAAAAAAAACATTTTAATCACACCAATATTTCTATACCCATCTTACCCAAGTCTTTATTAACTCATTTGAATATCATATTTCCATTCTTTTTTTTTATTGTTTTCCTTTTCCACTTTTCAAATATATCTCCCTGCATAACAATCAAGGAATTCCTCTGCCCATGACATGATGGTCTATGGCAGGAATTAATACACACCATTTGATTTTCATTTCCCATTTCACTATCAAATAGTTTAAGATTCATCCCAGGGCATATCTATTTCATAATATGTCCACGCTTCTTTCTTTAAATTATGACATACTAAGTTGGATAATGGTGTTACTATTCTTAATTAGTGACATCTTATTCATATCTATCCATCCACCTGTGTCCTCTTTTCTAGGCTTGCATGCATTGCATAGATTTTAGCATAACCTTCTTCCAGTTGTTGTGTTCCTTCATTTCCTCTGTGAAATTTTACATTTTGTGATCAGCTCTCAACTCCGCTGTTCTAACCACTTCTGCCTAGGTCTTCCTTGGTCTTCCTCTAATGTATCATTATGAAAAATTGACTTGTCAAAAATCAGCTATTAGTTTATTTATCCCTTTTTAATTTTTTCACATTTGTAGTGTCCAGATTCAGCATCAAAGAAAGATCTGTTGGCATATCTTCAACAAATTGCATTGTATTGCCACCAACTGAATATAACCAGTAAAGTTAAGGCTGATGTACAAAGTGCCAGTGGTGAATTGATAGTATCTGGGGTAAGTGACTTATGTATTTTGTTTTAATTATACAGGTCTTCTACTATATAGGCCTAATCACTAAATTATGAGTGAAATTAGTAGATGTAAACTTTATAGAAAACTGTGTCTGTACATGTTTGTCACCATGTGTCTTCCCAATAGCACTTCTTCAGCAGATGGAGAGGGTTTTTTTGCTTCTGCATAAACAATGTCATGCAAGCTCAGTAGAAGTTCAGTAGAACAAGTTGCTTATATAAGTAAGGTTTGGTGTTAGGAAGAACATCCAGTTTTAGAATATTGCTTCAAAATGTTTCATTTAACCCATGCTTCTATGGAAAAATTAATGTAAAAATGATAACTTTAGTTTCTTATTATAAATAGATATGAATGGCAATGATATCAAAGTGCTGAACTTCACTTGCTGGCTGGACCTTAGTCATGCCATAGAATATTTTTGTAGAAACACTATAGCCATGTGACTATGCTATTAAACTGACAGTTCACATATTGATTCCAAATCTACTACAGTGAATCTAGACAGTATTCTAGATTCTATCAGCATCAGTTAACCCACGTTGTATATACATACCAGATAATCAAGGAATATTCTCTGAGATAGATTATGTGCAGATATTCCTGTGTGATTAAGAAGTTTGCTTCACAACCATATGGCTTCAGGTTCAATCCCATTGCAGGTCACCTTAGACAAGTGTTTTTTAATATATCCTTGTGTAGCCCAGTGCCTTTTAAGTGACATTTTGCAAACAGAAACTGCAGAAGACTAGTTATGTGTCTGCATATGTCTTATCCTTGACACTGCTTGGTCCACAACATATGTTTGCTTTGTTCTCAAATAAAGAATATTTCAATGGATGAAGATCAGTGGAAAAAGAATCATACTTAAAAGCATGTCAAGGTTGGTGTTAGTAATGGCTTTCACTTAGAGAAAGAGAACATATGAGTAAAATGTAGACTTCTAACATGTCATGTAGGAGAGTAATTCTTATTGGGAACTGGCTTAGAATATATCAACCAAACCAACCCATGCCAGCCAAGGAAGATAGTGAAAATGATGACAAGGTTGTTGGTAACTAAATCTGTCAAAAAACAAAAAAAAAAAATTCTTTAAAGGGAACATCTATGGGATTTCTGTTAGAATTAGTCACCAAATCTCCTTCTCATAATGTTCTGCCATCTTAAAATCCCAAAACGTGTTATATTTGATAATCTAGGTCTAGCTATAGTACATCTACCTGAATTAAAGATGTGAGTAATCATGGCTACAACACCTTTGATCATACTTTTGCTTGTACTGCAGTTCCCTCATTTTATAAGGAATCTGTTTTTTTTTTGGTTGTTTTTTTTTTTGTTTTTTGGGGGTTTTTTTTTGCAAAAATTCATCTAGATATGACCTACACATCAGTTTATGGACATCCTATGGACACTACTCTTTCTTTATCTATGACTAAAAGAATTAGATTCCAAATGATAGCCCTAATTATGGATATTCTGAAGTATTGGTTTATGTATTTATATTTTATTCATGTAAGATAGTTGATATTAGTATTTTCATTGCTTTATGTATAGAAAAGAAAAAAAATATCTAATCTTCTTGCAGCTGTATTGGTGTTTAAATGTCTTTATTTTTTTCATTAGCTTGACAGTGCCACATCCCTTATTCAAGCTGCCAAAAATTTGATGAATTCTGTAGTTTTGACAGTGAAAGCTTGCTATGTTGCTTCAACTAAGGTTAGTATAGTTGCTTTATTCATTGAGTATGGATGTTTAGCATATGCAGATCAATTCCTTTTGTGCAAGATTTTGGAAGGCTAAAATTAATAGTTTTAAGATTAAAATACATTCATGCACATCCAAAGATTTGTGTAATTTTCTTGTATTAATCCAAAAATTGGAGGTGGAATATACCGACTCAGCTTAGTACATGCTATAGTACTGATTGTAAGTAAGTTTGAATCATTCTACAAGTAAATCATAGAGAAGTGTTTCAACAGGCAGGCTTTCCTTGTACAGACTAAACAAAGACGCTCTACAATTATGCTACATTAGACAAAGTGAGTCATATTATATCATGAAACATATGTTAAATTTAAAAGATGTGAAAAATAATTCCAATTTTCCCTTTAGAAAGTATATGTTAAATAAATTTGAGCCAATGTGTTTTTTTGTTTTTACATATGATTGTTGATATTAAATGTTGTTCATTTACACTACTACTATGCAAAGTAGGGAGAACATGTATTAATGTGTGTATCTGGGTAATCCCAACTTTGATCCCTTCTCTCTTAATAGCCCACTCCCTCACTAAGGCTCTCACCTTAATCTTCATTCACTCACACCTTGCTCCTTGCTCATCCAACCCATGCCAGCATGGAAAGCCAGGCACACCCCAAATATACTGCCATACGTCGTCATTCTCTTCAAGGCCACCTCCATTATACAACCCTTGCTCTCCTACTGTGGATGAGCCCATCTCTCAGCAAGGAACATGTAGCTTGCACCACCTTACTCCCATATTAGATTCTCCCTCCCATTACTATCTTCACAGCCTGGCCGAGGATAGAACAAGAACCCTAGTGTTATAATATGCTAGTGCTGGTACCCTAAAAGAATACACCCAGGCAACTGTGTGAAGTGGTTGTATTGGATTTGTGTTAAAAGCATCCAGTTGACTCTGTAAGGTTGTAGTGCAGGTGTTATGTTAAAAAGCACCCATTCCACCTTGTAATGTGGTAGTGTTGGTGTCATGATAAAATGTTCCCAGTACATGCTGTAAAGTGGCTGGCATTAGCAAGAGTATTCAGCCATAGAAACCATTCCCAAAATGGAAAATATGAGCAAGAGGTGGTCATCTGACCAGTTTAGCCAAGTCAAGCATGGAAAATAGTTGTTAAATGGTGATGATGTTTCATTTAGGCACCTCTTACTCTTTTAAAAGAACATTTTAGTTTGCTTAAATTACTATAATAGGGTAGAGAGGACTCTTTAGTTGTGCCTGGGACATGACAGCCCATCCTATGCTTAAGCCATGATAAAAAAAACACCCTGTACACTCTGTAAATGGTTGGTGTTTGGAAGGACATCCATCTGTAGAACTCTAGTCAAAATTGAAATGTGTGAGCAGGGTGTACTCCCCTGACCAAAGTAGGAGGGCAGTAAATCGAGATAAGAACTGACTCTGATTGTAACAACCCATCCAACCCATGCCAACATGGAAAATGATGTAAAATAATGATGTATATGCTGTATTTATTGAGATCTTTATGTAATTCATTTTCATCTTTTCCACAGTACAAAAGCAGCTCCATTTATGTAAGTATAATCCTTTTTCTTATTTTCATCTGTTATTGCAATAAATGATGAGATTATTAAAACATATTTCAAGTTTTTTATATTAGTTACAGAAAATGTATTCTTAACCCTTTAGAATTTACATTACTCTGTGAAATGTTATGTCATGAAATTCACATTATTTTGAGTTAATCATACTCAAGAGAGGTTTATCAACTATACCTGTTAGGTTTGTTACAAAAATTATCCAACAATGACCTAGATGTTGACTTCCACACTGCCCCACCTCCCTCTGTTTCGCTTCACAGCCATACAGTGGTGCATGAATCAGTTCAGTGCCCTCTTCATCAACTGGTACCCTTCTTGATGACGAGTGCACTCGCATCAAAGTAACCCAACACCTCGGTTTCCAAATGTGTGAGCCACATAAATGCTGTTGTCGGGTTATCATTGATGAGTTTGGCCTACACCCATTATCATGCCACCGGAGCACTGGCTGGTTAAGTCGACATGCCACTCTCAACAACATAATGAGGAGGAGCCTCACCGCAGTCGGCTTCCCATCACAACTGGAGCCAGTAAGCCTCGATCATGGAATTATTCTTTTAAATTTTGGAGGAGGTAAATTCCTCATCTGAGATGTGACACATTCTCTGCCTCCAACTTAATCACCTCGGCCACAAACCCCAGTACTCCAGCTTGCAAAGGACAGGAAGACAAGCAAATACTGGAGCTTGCCCGACCACTTCCTCTTTGCACCAGTTGCCGTCGAGAGCCTAGGAGTCCTTGAACTTTGGACAGCAGACTTCCTCTGTAAAATAGGGTCGATAGCTGAAGAAGGATCCCTATGAGGTGGGATGGCAGTTGCAGTGTGTGTCACTGGTCCTTATCTGCGGAAATACCTTTGCGATTTTGTCCATGGGGCGTAGCCGAAACACTCATCTGATGTAGATGTAGAGTCTGCCACCCTCTCCTTTTACCCCTTTCTTTCTTCCTTTGTTTAGAAGTTTTAGGTCTTCCCCTCTTTTTCCTCTTATTTATGGCATTTATAGTCCATTCCAATACTGCTATCTTTATCTGTATGTTTATATAACTCTACTTCGAAATAACATTTTTTATAATTCCAGTTAGTGACGGAATAAAAATTAGTTTAAATCAAAGCAATGTAATAACAAATATTTAGATTGGTATTTTTGTTCATTTTTCTACTGAAGATGTTGAAATACTAAAATCAATTAATCCTGTAATATTGATTGTTAATACGTTTTTACACTTCAAGTACTATGGTATTTTGCTTGGGTGAACTTCAAAAATTCTTTATATTTTAACAATATTTCAGATTTACAACTATATTTTTCTCACTTTTTAAATTTATTTTGTAATTGTAATATAAACTATAACATGAATATAAAGATATATATTTTAAAATCATTATTCCTTTACCATGATACAATTGTTTACACACACACTCATTTGGAATACTAACTAGTGAAAGAAAAAAGAATAATTAATACAGAGAATTTTTGTTGAAAGATAATTAACCCTGAGTAGCTGCAGTGCATCTCTATCAGCTTCAAACATGAATGTGTGTATATATATATATAGGCTTAGTGGTTAGAGCATTGGCATATGGCTTAGTGGTTAGCCTTGCAATTGAAAGGTTGTGAGTTCAATTCTCAGACCGGGTGATGTGTTGTTTCCTTGAGCAAGACACTTTATTTCACATTGCTCCAGTTTACTCAGCTGTAGAAATGAGATGATAGGGACTGGGGTCCCTATCATTCCACTGCAAAGTGGTCGTGGGGGTGCCACGACAAAAAAGCACCCAGTACTCACTGTAAATGAGGTTGGTGTTAGGAAGGGCATCCAGCTGTAGAAATCAAGCCAGAATCAGTTCCCGTCCCACCCTTGCAAGCAGGGAAAAACGGACGTATGATGATGATATATATATATATATATATATATATATATATATATATATATATATATATATATAGGGAAAAATTGAACGGGAACAAAACAGAGAGGCTGTACGAACAAAGGTTTATTAGTTTCATGCTCTTGAGTGGGGTGGTGATGGTGGGGAACGACGTTTCGGGCATAAGCCCTTCTTCAGGCGAAAAGTGTGTGGGAAGAGAGTTCCTAGAGTGTGTAGGGTAGTGGGAGGGAGACATTTAGAAAAAAGGGGGTGAGAGGAAACGGTACAAATGAAAATAAATATAAGAGCATAATAAAAATAAAAATAAACATGAAGTAAAACAAGTGGTGGAAGGATGTGGGGGCGTGTAGGGGTGGTGGTGGGTGAAGTGGGGAGAGGGAGGCGGGGTGTCCGAGCGGGGAGGGCTGAAGGTTTGTGTGTGTGTGAGAGTTGGGGGAAGAACGGGGTTGCATGTTCAGGAAAAGGTGTGGGTGGGGAGGGGGGGAGAGGATTCTGGAGGCTGAGTGTGTAAATGTGTGGTGTTTATACGTATTGTGGATGTAGGTGGCGTGTGGGAAAAAAATTTTTTTAGTGTATGTCCGTGGGTAAGTTCCTGAGGTAATTCCGTAGAGGATGTGGTGGGATGCCGGGTAATTTCCTTGTGATGGAGTTGATTTGTGGGAGCGATGTCCAATGTGTGTAATCCTTGGTTGGGTTGGTCGGAAGAGGGGAGATGTGGGGGTGCGTGCAATGGGAAGTGGTTAGAGGGTCAAGGCAGGAGGAGGGTTGTGTGTCTGTGTGTGCGGAGAGGTGGTCAGAGATTCAGGGCACAGCAGCAGTCGGGGAGAATGGCAGGTGGAGAAAGTCGGTGTGACAGTGTGTGCGAAGGTGCGGTGGACAGGGGAGAGGATGGGTAGGTGTGAAAGGTGGAGTGGGGAGGGGGTGTGTATTAGTAAAGGTGTTAGTGGGATGTGTGTGTGTGAAGGGGTGTGGGCGGGGAGGGGAGAGAGAAAGGTGTGGTGCCAGTGGAGGGAGTGTAGTGTACTGGTGTGTGCGTGTTTGGATGAGTGTGTGTGTGGTGAAGGGGGTGTTAGTATACTAGTGGTGGGGAAAGGGTTGAAAGCGGGTGTTAGTGAGGGTCATTGGTGGTAGGGTGTGTAGAGTGGGTGGTGTAAGTGGGTGTGTGTGTTCGTCTGCGGATGAAATGGCTGACTAGGGAAAGGGCCTGGGACTCAAAGTCAGCATCTCGGCTACAGAGGCGGTGGATCCTGAGGAGTTGGGAGTAGGGAATAGTGTTTAGTGTGTGTAGGGTCGGAAGAGGTGAAGTCGAGGTAGAAGTGGGAGTCAGTGGGTTTGACGCACGCACGCGCTGCACACACACACACACACACACACACACACACACACATATATATTAGTTTTCTTGTGTGTTTTGGTATTAGCAACACAAACATATAACCATGATATATAAAGGTAATTAATTTCTTTACAAGCATAAATGCAAATTATTTAATGGCCAGTGCCCCAGCATGGCCTCAACCAGTCAGCTGGAACAGGTAAAACTGTGTATATTCAATATATTTGTCTCATGAGATGTATGCTCTTACGTTAATAATATATATAGGTTAATAAAATATGTATTATAAATCTATAATATATATGTTATATATATCATTAGTTAACATCTTTGTACTTTTCTAAACAATTTTAAAAACAAAATAGCTAAAAATATAAACAAAATAGCTAAAAATAAAGCAAAATAAAATTAATTTCTATTATTTTTTTCTTTCCCAATGTTTAGAACTCTGTGGTTTTATGGAAGATGAAAGCTCCTGAAAAGAAACCCCTTGTACGGAGAGAAGATCCTTTTGAACTAAGAGCTGTTGTACGCAAAGGTGCTCAGAGGAAGCGCATACAACCTGTCAAAGCTTTGAATGAGTTTACAGAATTAAGCATCTAAATCTCATGATTGTTAGTTGTGGATGAGATACAGAAAAAAAAGAAAATGACCATATTTTTAGTAATAGTTGACATCATCATCATCGTCATCGTCATCATCATCATCAACTATCAGGAAGTGCATATTGCTTGCATATATCAGGTTGTTTACAAATATATAGCTAGTTTTATAATGTATTAAAAATTTGTGTGTGTATACACACATACGTGCATGCGTATATCAGAGAGAAAGAGGTTATGTCTGTCTATAACTCTGTATGATAATTATAAAGATTATACCTAATGGTTTTGGTTGAAGAAAAAAATACTAATTAATTATTTCAATGGTCCCTAACCAACAATTTGTTTTTTCTTTTGCTATTCTAAAAGAGCTAAATATAAGCATCTGATAGCCTTGTTAAATAATTAACGAAGTTGTATTGCTAGATGTCATATTGAGAAGTTTCTGCCAGTATGTCACCTCTCATGGGAATGAAATAGAAGACACGTGGAATTATCTATTGTTTGTGTAGCAGATCATTTTCCACTTTAGGGCACTTTTGTAATATTAATTATTTTGGGGAAAGACATAAATCTGACATCACTTTTCTTAGTTTTAAAATTTGCTGCATTTACTAATATACTTGGGAAAGGTATGAATGTAATAACAGTATGTTCATGCTCTCTTCTCTCTTGCAGTTTATTGTACAGAGTTTACAACTTTTTCAAATATACTTGGGAAAGACATGCTTATCTCACAATTTCAATACTTATTCTCTTGCATTTATACAGTGTTTGCTACATTCATTTATGTATTTGAGAATGGTATGAAAGTAGAAATTCTTCTATATCCTACTGAGGACTTTTGTCTGTTGTTGTTACTGCTGTAATAATAATAGATGTATGATTAATGTCTGTTGCCAGAACTTGTTTATTTTTTCCAGTTCTTCAGTTCTTGTCTGTATTTTACCTCTTATGTACTGAAGATAAATCTATAATTTTGGCACTGTGACAAGGCAAAAGAGATTGTTTATTGTCAACTACTTCTTTGATCTAATTTTTAGTTTAATAGCACACACGCACACACCCACACGAAGATGCACACGCATGTACACACACATACATATAAATACATAAACATGCATGCACTTGGATACATGCACACATACACATATACACCTGCATATACACAAACGCATATATTTACATACCTGCACTTATTTACATATACAACATGTATGTATGTACATGCATGCACAGAATCTATATTCTCTTTAGAAAATATAGGGCCTGTCAGGAATTTTTTAGTTAGAGTAAGTATTTTTCTTCATACTTTTATTTTGTTTTCTATAATTGTTATAACCAGTGTTACTTACCTGTATTATTACAACTACATAATTTAGGTGTGTTAAATAAATATAGCCTGATTTCTTCAGGTGTTTGCATTTTAGATTTATAGACATTACACACTTAACTATATTAAGATCTCTGTATGTTTCATGAGATTGTGGATTTACAACTAGAAACTTCCTCTCCAAGGTGTAGGCTGTCTCTTTTTTTGTCTGGGTGTTCCAGAGCTACTTATGCATGTGATTTTCCCTTTTCCACCAACTTGTATCATCCAAGGAAATGGCTGGGACTAGTGTTATCACACTTGTCATCAGTACACAAAGGATCCTGACCTATACTTTCATAATTCCCAGTTAATTTACTCAATGACTTCGAGTGCATAAAAGGCAAAATTGACATCTACAGGATTTGAACTCGAAACCAAAGAAATCTTTAATATATATATATGTACATATATATATATATATATATTCACAAAAGGACGACTGTATCACATCTGTGTGTGAAGTGCGATTCTAGTGAAACATGGGCTATGACTGCAGGGGGAATGCATAGACTGGACAAAAACGAAGCAAGCACACTGTTGGATGTGCAATGTAATTGTGAGAGAGAGGCAGAGCTTGGACGAGTTGAAGGAGAAGCTGGGTTTAAGAGAAAATCGAGGTGGTGTGCAGGAGAGAAGACTGCATTGGTTTGGGCCTGTGCTGTGCATGGACAATGATTGTTGGGTGAAGAAGTGCCAGGAAATGTCAGTGGAAGGAAGTCACAAGAGAGGTTGACCAAGAAAGACCTAGGTAGAGGTTGTGAGGGCTGACCTCAAATCACTGAGAGACACAGATGTGATGACAAAGGATTGCGACATGTGGAGAAATGGTGTGCTGAGAAGGACCCATGCAAGTGTGGAAAAGCAGACGTAAAAACGATGATGATGATTCAGTAAAATAAATAGAAAAATGTATTGGTAAAATACTGTTGCCAATTTAACTGTTTCCTCCAACAAAATTTGTAGCCATGTGCTGTATGAAATGATTTATGGCAGTAATGTTACAGGAATGGTAGTACTAAACTAAATGGCATTTTTTTTTTTTTTTTTTTTTTTACAATCTGAGTTTAAATCATAGCTTTTCCTTAGCCTTCCATCTTGGTAGGGTTAATAGAATAAAGACCAGTTATGTGCTTGGGTTGATAGAATACACTTCTGCCTTAAAAATCTAATATTTGTGCCAATGTGAGAAAGTATTATGAAGGCTTTTTGAGTTGAAAGATGTGTAGTGCATTAGATCTAATCATAATTTTCATTTAATATTTGTCTCTCCATACTGTCATGAGTTCAAGCAGTAGTCTTCATTCTTTATATTATAAATTTAAATTTTGCCAGGATAGGCTTATCTTTTCATCTCCCTAGTGTTAGATCAGATCAGTAATCTGCCCCCTTTTTATACATATGTGGCTCTTTTTCAATTTTAGATATTATAAATCCTATTTAGGTCATCTTTGCTTTTCATCATTCTGGGGTTGCGAAAACGTATCTCTCAAGTACTGAGGTTGATAAAATCAATAACTCCCACCATTTCTGCTATGTGTCTATGTTGAAAACATTTATTATTATTATTATTATTTAGCAGAGTTGTTAGAACATCAAACAAAATGTTTGTGGTATTCATTGCAGCTCTTTAAGTCTTAATTCAAATCCCAATGAAGTCAATTTTGCCTTTCATCCTTCTGAAGTGAATAAAATAAAGTACCAGTCATGTTTGATATAGACTTTACCCCTCCCCTCAAATTGTTGGCCCTGTACTTAAATTAAAAATGTTTTTTATTTATTTATTTTTATTAAGCAACTAGTGATTTTTATCTGACTTTATCTTCTCATTAGATGCTGCTAGAGTACAATTTTTGTTTGCGAGTTGATAATCATTGTCACTAACATATCTCTCCCCCACTCATTCATTATGTGTATGTATGTATATGTGTGTGTGTGGAGCATTTCATAAATTCTGTAGCATTTTTGCTCAGTTAAATTCAAAACTTTATTGAATAGTGAACTTCCAAATTATCTTCATGTCCAAACAGCATTCTGTAATCTAGTCAGCTGTGACAAGCAGTATTTAGTAAAGTGTGTTCAAATTGCTGTTACAGCTGTCTCCTTCATTCTGAATTAACAAGAGTTGGCAGGTCAGTTTATTAGATGTATAGTAATGATATACTAAAAGTACAATAATCTAGGACAGTTATAACTGCCTCTCCTTAAAATAAGTTTCAAAATTTCTAGAATGCACCTTGTATGTATATTCTTCAGAATAGTAAATTAATGTGAAATTTTTAAAGGAAATGTTTGTTTGCAGATACTGAAGTTTTTCCTGTTGGGTTAGTCTTGGTAGGCTCTGCTTTCACTGACTTGTGGTATGACTGTAGTTTATTAAATACATTTTTTTCATTGCTGCTTTTTAAACTCATCTCTATACATTAGGGGGCATTTTCTAAGCTTTATGATTTAACACATCTCCATTTTAAAGACTGGAGGAAATAATTGCAAGTACAGCTAGCTATTCAGCTAGTAATGTTTAAATCATTTTATTTCACTTAGTCTGCTAATGTACTTAAGAATTGTGGCAATAAAATACCTGTAACTGTTCAACATAATTATTTTCATCAGCCAAAATTTAATGTTGAGATAGTCACATAAACTGAAGTAACTGCTTTTCAAAGTTTGCTAATATATAGGTCAGATAATTTATATCTCCTTTTACTGTTTGGTTTAAAAATATGTAGCAAACCAAAATAACTTCTGAGTAGTTAGTTAGGTAGCATGGCACTGACTTATAGAACCTGTTGCTGTTCAATTTAATTATGTCTGATGCCTATAATGATAACCATAATATCAAATAGCCATGAAAGTAATTTGTGTAGAATTGATTACTTTACCGATGTGAAGCAAGAAAACTGCTTTTACATATAGGGCATGTATGTATGAAGATTAAACTCTTTGGGCTATTATGCTCTTTTGTCCCTTAAGTTATAGCTACAATTGGGCGTATGGAGTAACATGAAGCAAGTTCTTTGCAGCATGCAGTAGCCATGCCAATGCCTTCTATGGCAGTTTCAAATGAATCTTGATGCTTATATTTTTGAACCTCCAATAGAATGCTTTTTCTGTTTAGTTCACCACGCACAAGTTTTTATGGTGAGTGCCTCTCATATATTTATGTTCTGTACATCCACTTTGGATCCTCAAGTATATACATTTTAAATATTCAGTATATTTTGGCTCTTTTATGGTCCTTTTTTTTATATGGTGTCTCTCTTTGGTCATGGCTGAACATGTGTTGTATCCTTGTTCTAGGTTTTATTTGGCTGCAAAACTATCAATTATGATGCAGCAAATCAATGCAGGAGTAACAGGCATTGTTGCAGAAGTCACATCTGTGTGCATTCATTGGTCTACTGGCACTGCTATGCTCTTTCTGTGTGCTTTTCTGCTGTATGTCCATCAACTTCACTTCTGTCTTCGGGTACCAATTCCGGACAGCCCTCTATTTCACTTTGTCATCTGCAAGACTCTCCCAGATTTGATATTGACATAAAGCACATTCATGTCTCTCATGTTGATGTCCTTGCAACAGCCAAAACATCTCTTCCCTGAATTCAGCTTTCCATAGAAGATATCCATTGGGGTTCTTTTTCTATTCATGATTTTGTAGACATTGGAAATTCTTTGATTGTTTAGCATAACATTGTTTTTGAGACAATATTCAACAAATGTAGAATATCACAGTTGACTTTTAGTTTGTGTAGGCTGAATCAATTTGTCAGGCTTTTATGAGTAGAAAATGACAAAGTTGAAAACTTGAATGAGCTCTATGAATTATTTACATTTGAACAACATTAACACTCCTGCAAGTAATTAAAATGTTTGGTGGGGTTTTTTTCCTGCAAAATTGTTGACATTTGAGTAAGGTATATATGTGTATTTGTGTGTCAGAAAGTTTAATTTTTTACATAATATTCAATTAAGAGGAAAAGCAACAAATTAATTGTTTTGTGTCCCCTGCATGTTCATAATTCGGGTGTTATAGGAATAAAAATTGAATGTAAAACGCACACAACAGATCTGAATAAGGAATTTACACAGATTGTTGGTGGGTGACATGAATGAAGATTTTTAGGTTTCTTAGATTTTTGCAGAGTTTATTCTTTTTTCAAAGATCAGAGCAAGGACATCATTTCAACAAAACAATTGTCTTTGTTGCATGAACTGAATGAGACATAAGATCGACTCTATTTAATTGTCGCCATGAAGGGTTTCATAAAATCTAATTTGTTCAGCAATTTCCCTACTTCTTTCTATAATGTCATCTATCACTTGACTACTTTTTATACAGAATATTATTTTATAAGTGACAATCATATTGACAAGTGACATGCATGTGCACACGCACAGACACACGTGCTGACACAATACATGTATACATGAGTGCATGTGTTTTTATATACAAATGTAAATTGTTTATATATAGAAACATATATGAACATATATATGTGTATGTGTGTGTGTGTGTGTGTGTATGATGATGATGATACATTGCAGTTTAAATTAATTTTGTTTATTCACTCTTTCACCTTTCGTAACTTGCAAGACTAATCGTTTGGGGAGTTGGTGGGGGGCAAGTTAAGTCAGAGAAATTATTCTGTGGCATGTAGATTAAATATAATTCAAAAAGCATCTTATATCACATACATATTTGTCTGTGGTGTTTTTATGTTTTTTATATAGATATCCTGCTCTGTAAGAGAGCAGTGGAAATTATCTATCCCTCCTTTGGTAGCAAATGTATTCAGTTCCCCTTTCTGGATATGAAAAATTGTATATTAATACAGATTCCAACTCGAGACCATCTAGCTTTGTGTATGTAAAAAATACACACACACATACAAACACATGCTGGCACTCATGCACACACTTTATCATTTTGAATAGTGGGGTCCTATAATTTAATGACTGCTTACTTAGTCTGAAATGCTGAGTTGTGAAGTTACTAAACTGGTATTTGCATTAGTTTCTTTTTAACTGTTTTATATCTGAAAAAACATTCCAATTTATTTCACTGGAATTCTTTCAACATCTTTGTTAGAAGCTGTCATATTTGCAAAGTAAAAAATATTTCTTGGGAAAATTTTCTCAAACAGTTCTGTCAATTATTTAAAATCAACCATCTTTATGATTCCGTAAGTATAACTTTTAGTTTGTTCCAAAGATGAAATAACACATCATCATCATCATACCATTAATAATGAAAGGAATTTATCATTAGTGATCCCTCCCCCCACCCCCAAGGTTGATAGCTGACAGAATTGGTTGAGTGTGGAACCTTGAAGTATTTAGTGATTACTCAGAGCTCAAATTGTACTAGGTAGACATTGCCTGTCATCTTTCCACCAGCATTCATTAAAATAAGTATCAGTTGGTTCATTGAAAGATACAGCATCTCTGGATATGAATAACAGTAGAGCTATTGTGTAGATATATTCAATTCTATACACACACAAAAAAAAAAGGCTTTGTATTCATGTTTGAAATTAGGTGAATTGCCAGTATTAGTAGAAGGTCGGATGCCACGCTTTGCTGCATAGTTGCGGCCCTTTATGATCTGATTTTAAATCCCACCGAGGTTAACTTTGCCTTTCATCCTTACGGAGTTGATAAAATAAAGTACCAGTTACACACTGGGGTCGATTTAATCGACTTTCCCCTCCCCTAAAATTGCTGGCCTTGTGCCTATCTAAGAAACCATTATTGTTCAAATGGATTAACAGAATCAAAGAATGCCAGAGAAAAATACCATGAGGTTTTTGTTGTGGCTATTTGTATTCCCACCGAGGTCAACTTTGCCTTTCATCTTTCCAGGGTCGACAAAATAAAGTACCAGTACAGGGTCAATATAATCGACTTTTCTCTCCCCACAAATTGCTGGCCTTGTGCCTAAATTAGAAATCATTATTTAATTTTATTGTTATAAATTAAAAGGGATTTATTCAAGATTTGTGGAAACTTATTTTTATAACCCATATAAGGACAAGTTTTGTTGGGATTAATAGATGGTTATTTAGTGTTTTAATCCAAAAATTTACTATCACACAAACACACAATTCAGAAAAACTGAATCTATTGATATAATTTTATATGCAAATGCATTTTCAGTCAGAAATTCCATATAAATGTTATACTTTAAAATATACGTGTAAGAATGTGAGCTCATGTATTTTCCATGTGATAAAATTCATTCCAGTTTAAAAGAAAAATTATTTCTATTATTATTATGTTTATGATTTCAAGTTCTTTTTAGTTTTGTGATCTTATAATGAAATAATATTTGACTTATTTTTTTTTTTTACTTTCTTTGTTTTATCTCGATATCATTATGATGAAACATGCTATTAAATTGCACACATTCAAAAATCGCATATACACATACACATACAGATGTATTTGTATGTATGTATGTATATATATATATATGTTGGTTTAAAAGATGTTGCTGTAACTAAATAAAATAGCTTAATAAATATGGGGAGTATAAACCCACTGAATGGATAAAGATGCCCTTCTTTTTCCATTCAGTTGGTTTATACTCTCCGTTAATATTAGACTATTTCATTTAGTCAAAATCTTCTAATACAATTTTCAAATTACACTTGCTGTTTTCTAAACATACATTCTTTGTATATGAATATATACACATACATCAATGGTTGAGTTTACAAATGAGGAAAGTACTTAATGTTGAAATCAAGTGTTGGCATTATTCTGAGTTTCACATTTGCTTGTTGCTCAATGAGGGTTTGCACAACTCGGAGTAACAATAACAGTAATCTCAGCTCTATGGTGTGTGTGTGTATATATATATATATATATATAATGTGTCTGTATATACACGCATACAGGCATACATGCATACATATATATATATATATGCCAGGAGGTAGATTTAGGTTTCGTCTTTAATGATAACATTGAGATGTGGAATCTCAAAAATATAAATAACTAAAAAAATGAAGTAAAATATTTTTTTGCTGTATGAGAATTTTTGATAAATGAAAATCTTTTATTTTATTGTATAGTCTTTTTTTCTTGTTTTCTGTTTATGTAATTATTATATCACTGGGTATGTAGCATACCTATATGTAATAAAAAGAATATGAAACAACAAATGAGATTTCTTAATTTTATTTTGATTTTAAGTTAAATGTTTAATATCCTGTGCCACATGAACAAAACATTTTTGAACAGTCTGAAACAATTACTTTCCTTTTTAAAGTGAAGCAGTTGTATTTAATGCTACAAATCTTGCAAAGTCTGTTCAATACTATAATTTTGAATTAAAAAATATTTGTTTTGCTAAATAATTACAGGATGTTAAGAGTTAACTTATTTCTTAACTTTTTTTCTATTATTTAGTTATTGACAGAAGAGCAACACCCATGACCACTTTTAAGGCTTTTGATATTGGTGGGAGAGAGGAGGAAAGGAAGGAAAGTTTTCTCAAACCAAAGATACAGCATGAATGCTTGCAAAAGTGTGAAGTTCATTAAAGTTAGCTAAGAGCAATGACTGATGTTAAACCAAGAAATGCATTGTCTCTTAACTCATGGTCATATTTGAACAAAGTTGTATTAGAATTGTTAACCTGATTGAAGGCCTAGTGTGCCTATCTGGTCTATTGTTTTTCTTTTTCAGGTATTGTGTAAGAAAGATGTTCTCAAGATAGTAGGGAGATTTAGCTTGCTCACAACTGCATTGGCTTCTGATATTGCTAAGGTAAATACAAGACAACACAAGACTAATTAAATTCTATTGAATTATGTCTTTATAATCCCTGGAATTCAAAGAGATTGATACTTGTTTCTGAATAGTTGATACTCAATAATATAGGATAGAGAGGAGGAGTAGTGATGAGAATAATTACTATAGAATAATGTTGTGGGGATTTGGAAGCACGTGATGTCCAACGTGCTAAATGGGTGTGACAAGGCTCATTATTGCCAGATGAGTGGGTTACGGTATCGTGAATTAAAGTGCTTTGTTCAAGGATATCGAACGTATTACCTTACAATCGTCAACTAAACAACCAATTCCTGTGTGTGTACACACGCACGCACGCGAATGTATATATAGCGTATTTTGCAATATGCTGTATGCTTAATTAAAAGCATTTTGAAGACCTTACGCTACTGTTTAAGTAGTGACTATGTCACTTCTTTTCTCAACAAACAAAGGGAGATAGTGTATTGCAAAATACACTATATATACATTCATATATATATATCGCTATTTCAGAGCACCAATTCTAATTTTCAATTTTTGCTGGACCGGCAACCACTCTGTATAATCAGTTCCTGATTATTACTGGAATTCTATAAGAATCCAACATTCATAATTTTCAACAAACAAGGAGTGATAAGCACTGAGGAATACCAACAGTATGAAACATAGATCTGTCAGCTTATCTCCCTTTGTTTGTTGAAAAAAGAAGTGACATAGTCTCTACTTTAAAACAATAGCGTAAGGTCTTCAAAATGCTTTTAATTAAGCATACAGTGTATTGCAAAATACACTATATATATATACATTCATATATATATCGCTATTTCAGAGCACCAATTCTAATATATATATATATATATAATAGATACATTCTCGGTGTACAGGGTGGGACATAAAGATCTACATGTAGAAGGGATATAAAAAAAATGATGTGGGAGATCTTTAGACCTCACCCTGTATATCGAGAGGCGGCCTCAGTTAAAGAATGGTACTCAGTACGTTAATAGAACATAAGCATCATTTTATTACAGGAATGACTTCTACAAGACTAGGACAGTTTCATTCGTAAGAAATCATGAGAGTGATTTCTTATATATATATGTTTTATGTCAAATGCCACAGAAATGTATATATTCAAATGTAATGGAAAAAGTACCTTGATTTATCACACATTCCAGCATAATAAAACAGTCTCATTTCTCTCTCTCTTATATGAGGAGTGTGTATTTATCTTATATCTATTTTGAGCTGAGTTCTGAGGTCCATAATTCTTGGTATTTCATAAAAATGTCAAGTCAGTTTCCCATATTTCCCAATGAGCCTTAAATCTTGAATTTTTTTTATTATATAAAAATAAATTTGAAATTTATTTGCATATTTACTTTTTTTTTTTATTGTATCATGTATTTATTCGTGTATTTATATACATCGAACTCATATACATAGACAGACAAATATATATATATATGCATGTATCTATCTACCCATGTGTGTTAAAGAATACGAGTTAAAGAATCCATTAATAATGCAGAGATTATCATTTTGTTTATTTAAAAAAAAAAAAAAGGGCATTCATAGTGATAAGTTGAAACCATTCAACATGGGTGTCGGACTTCACCAAGGGTGCGCTTTGTTACATCTGTTCATAATTTTCATGAACAAGATTAATATGCGTAGATGGGCTGGAGGTGGTATCAAAACCAATGGGTGTAGGATCAGTCGGTTGGATTTTGCAAACGACATGGTACAAACTAACTCATCGGAATGTGATGTCTAATATACACTGGATAGTTTTGCTGTAGAGCGCTTCACGGCAGGAATGGAAATCAGTGCTGCCAAGACTGAAGCATTTGTTCTTTCAAGGAAGCCAAACTTGCTATCATCAATTCAGTGTTTGTGCCTACCCTTACCAATTGTGAATACAAGCGACCAAAATGGGGTTCCTCCGAGGGTTCTTTGGAGTAAGATTGTTTCTATGTTAGAAACCGACTCTCTCTCTCTCTATTGGTGAAAATGTATAACATTTTAAAACCAGAATAACATACATATATTTGAAGAAACAGACACTTCTCTTTCTCTCTCTATTTCACACACACACACATATATGTACATACATATATTTATAATAGATATAGATAGCATGTTACAAAACAAAATAAAATATAAAACTAATAAATTAATAGATATCAAAGATAAATGTGAAGGAAAAGATAAGTAATTTTCTTCAATAATCATATATAAAAAAGTTTGGTCGCGATTATTTTCGCTGCCATAAAGTTTAAGTAGTTTAATGACATTTACTTCCACTTGAAAGTTGCGATTTTATATACAGTTCAGAAAATTTTAAAATCTATTTCATCTTGAAAAAAAAAAAGAGATAAGATTTTTTTTTTTTTTTTTTTTTTTTTTTTAAATATCTGCAATGTATAACTTGTAAGTGATAAAACTTACATTATATATATCCGGCCAAACGTATTAAATTATATACGTATAAGTAGAAATGTCATACAAATACTAAACTACGCGCTTAGCTGAGA
>OZ024745.1:65700340-65725340 GCA_964016885.1 Eledone cirrhosa
ATATATATTTATCCTTGTGTGTCTCTCTACATATGCATGTTTGCATGCATGAATGAATACACTAAGCTTTAGATTTAGTAGAATGATTCCAGCTATTTGCACCAAGCAGGATGAAAGCTTCTTCACTAATGGGATTCAAACACTGCAACACCATTGGAAGAATTGTATACCGCAACGGGGATTATGTTGAAATATAAACCTCACTTGGTCACATTCTATGAGAGTATCTTGTTCAGCCTATGAAATTTTCAGCCGACTCTCGTTCGTTAGCTACATTTTAATATACACTTTCATATGCACTCGTTTGGCGGACAGATAATTGAGCGAGTTGATAGCATTTATTGTTTATACAACCAGCTAAATCGGCTACGATTCTTATATTGCCACCAGCACCCGTTGCGTTATGACAAAATCAGTTGTCATTCTAGACAATAATATCCGTATTTGTAAAACGACTGTCATACGTACAGAAAGTTATATAAATAAATAAAGTTCGAGAATTTATAGCATTTATTGTCTTTTCCAATACTACTTTCCTTTTCTATATGTTTGACTGAATATTAAATTCTTCATTATTTTTATGTAATTTTATATTAGGAATATATTTGAGTATTTTGAAATAAGATAATTTTCAATCTGATACAAAAAACTCCGTATATTAATGTTCATTTTAACAACTCACAACAACACCGTTTCTCCTCTAAAAACTGAAGGCTAGGTATATTTTACAATATTATGTAAACGATTATTATTTATTTTGTGACAATGATTTCTTTAATATGATTCAATTCAATTCTTGAATCGTCGTGTTTAATGCATTTATGCTTGTTAAGCTAAGTTATTCCTATTTACCATATGCAGCTCCTCTAAATGGTACAATATTAGCCAATTTAAACGTTCCGAGATCGATAACATTGTACCTATAGGTTATATTTGTAGTAGCTATGACTGTGTGTCATTGACTTGCTGAATAATATATTGATTAATTGCTCATCTCCTTACATTTTGTTTTCTTAATGTTCTTTTTTATGTGTTATTCTCTCCACAACTTCTATCCATTCACATCACTTCACGTCTTATCTATTCTCTTCTCATCCTACTTTTTAGTGATTTCTATTTTCTGTTTTGTAGTATAAATGAAGACTACATTCCCACTGTATCTTTGTTTCCTTCATTCCCTCTTCCTTTGTTTATTTCAATCTGACGTTAATCAATTCCATTGATATTCTTTCAATTTTACTTCCAGTCATCATTTTCCTCATTTCATCTATCTATCTATCTATCTATCTATCTATCTATCTATCTATCTATCTATCTATCTATCTATCTATCTATCTATCTATCTATCTATCTATCTATCTATCTATCTATCTATCTATCTATCTATCTCTCTCTCTACCAGACGCGTGTAAGAAAAAACGTGAGTTTTCAGTTAAATTTTATATTATTGTGTAACTTGACCCCCCGTCTGGACCTTCAGGTGGTGGGTCAACTCATTTTCGCCCCTACAGGGGCGAAATATTCGTTTGAAAAATTTTTTCTCCATCGAATTTTGGAAAAAATATATTATAAGTTTGATTACGTTATGAACGCTGCATTCAACGATAATGGTGGTGGAGAGGCGGTAAGACTACAGAGCTCGCAGTCAACACCGTCTTCTTCCCTTTCCTTCTCAATAGATACTATAGAGATGGAAAGACGAAATGAAAATGTAAAAACAAATTCATATCCAAACAACACAAATGACACCAAACAGTTCAATGACAACAAAAATAACAGCAACACCAATAATGATGATAAAAACAACAATGATAACAACAACAAAGAAAAAAATAAAGACAACACCAATAACGCCAGCATCAAAGACAACAACAACACCAACACCAACACCAAGGAAAATACGAATAATATCAACATCGGTGACAACAAGAATAACAACAACAATAACAACAATAATGACAACACCACCAACACAAATAATTCCACAAAGAAACTAAAATCTCATTTGCACAGACAGTTCAGAAAAAAGAGGAACTGACATATCTAGACATAACAAATGCCAAACAACTTTTAAAGGACGCTAGGAGATATGGCACTTTCGAAAGAAATGGTGCTTTCAGCATCAATTCTCCGGTAGAAATTCGCAAGGAAACTGCTCTCAAAACGATAGTTTTTAGGACAGTTTCCAATTCTACCCGAAAACCAGTCCAATTGTCACAGAAAGAAATTGAACTGGTTTTCAAAAATTCAATGAATGATATTGCATTCATTCAAAGAAGCAAACCTTTTGGGAGTATTTCGGTACTCATGAAGGATCAATTGACGGCCCAAAATTACTGTGTCGCCAATTGTATCCAACCTGTACACCTTTTTCCCTACATACATGGGAAAAAGGACACAAAAGATCAAAATCATGAGTGTCACACCAAAGGTGAACATATGGTGGATACTGTGCGGCTTCATCAATTTTGATGAAGACAGAATACTGTCAGTAGGAAAGTCCCCCAGAGATGTATTCAATGTGACTAGCATTGAAGTTCTGGTGCAAATGAGCCCAGACCGAATAGCTATGATCCCACAACGTGTACTCCTGGACGGACTCACCTACATAAACTTTTCGGTTGAGGGTAGGCGGCCTTCATGTTACCATTGCTTTAGCAGGGGTCACCTGAGGGCTTCCTGTCCTAAATTAATGAGTAAAAAAAGGCTCTTCTGCCGACACCCATCAAAACAACACAACCCCCAACACTACCACAACAACAACAACACCAACACACAAAAATAACCACAGCAAACACAGTCTCACCCAACCCCACTCCACCTAAAACCACTGCAAAATCACATACAGACACAACAGCTCCCCAAGACATACCCCTCCCCAATCACACAGACGATACAACAGATAAGGCTATCTCGCCATCACCCAGGAAGACGAGGGAGAACGCCATCGCTCGAAAAGAAAGAAAAGACATCACAAAAGCAAAAAACCAGCAAACACTACCACAAACATACAACCACCAACACAAACAACAAATACATCACAAACAAAACCCCCACGTTCTGAAAACAAAATACCTACAACAAAACGAAAGCACACACAAGAACTACAGACAAAAACAAACACAACACAAGAAAATTACACTTACACTTACATAAACACTGAAAACAAAACACTAATGGAGACCATCACGAACGACCCTTCGGTGAAAACCGAAGGGAAAACTTTCGCCCACTCTATTAAAAATAACAAAAATCTGAACCTAAAACTGATTAGGGTCCCTATATAAACTTATAGGTCCCTAAAAGAAACATTTGAGAAGGATGTGGTGAATTCCTGCGTGAAACCACTTAACCGCATCCTTCTCAAATGTCTCCCCACCCCAGACACCCCCATCCCACCAGACCCCACCCCACCAAACATCTCCGTCCCCACCCCGCCGGAACAACCCATCCAGACAACCCCTCCAACACCCCCATGGAAATTATGCGGCCAGGTCCCCAGGAGACGAAGGGTGACTGATTTCTTTTCCTCTTTTAAATTTTCAGCACCAACATGGCCAATATAAGAGTTGGATGTGTGAACGTACGCGGCCTGGGGATGCCCTGGAAACAGGGCAAACTCTTAAACGACCTCAGGTCGCACAGTATGGATGTGGTAGCCATTTGCGAGTCCAGGATCCACAGCGAGCAGCAGCTGGCCCCCATCTTTGATGACTTTGAGATCTACGCATCTCTCTGTCAACCAGGGGGTGGGGGCGGAGTTGCCGTTTTGCTGCGGAAACACCTGAGCCTAGTAACACAGACGGTACATCTGGACCCGGAGGGTCGACTGGTGGTCCTAGACGTTGACGGTAGTGAAGGTGGAGCCTTCAGGCTGGTCGCCGCATATGCCCCACCTGGGACACCGCGGCCAGACTTCTTCAAACGTCTAGAGACTTTTCTGGGAACGTCCCGCTCCTTGCTTTTAGTGGGGGACTGGAATGGAATCCTAGATGCACGTTGGGACTATGTGGGAGCATGTCCCGATAAGGGGGGGGGGGGTGTAACAGCCTCAAACAGTTAATCGACCGATTTGACCTGGCCGATAGATATCGACTAGATTTTCCGACTGCGCCACTGTGGACGTGGACTAATCGTAGCGGAACATCTAGATCGTACCTAGATAGGGTTCTAGTTAGAAATAAGGATAGGGACATGTTAAGCTGTCCACAAATGTTCATGGTTGCCTATTCAGATCACAAACTAGTGACCTGCATCGCCAACCTTGATAGAACCCATAGACAAGGACCCGGCTACTGGAAGCTGAACGTGTCGTTACCGACAAGCAAAGCCTACAGTAGACGGATTAGCACTTTAGTTAAACAGCACTTGACAGGGGCCATTGTCAACAACAGATGGTGGTACTCTCTCAAGAGGGCAGTTAGATTAGACTCGTTAGTTTTTAGTAAAGAATTAGCGTTAGATAGAAATAGAACCGAGAAGGAACTGGTAGATAAAGTAGAAGAGGCAATTAGAAGTGGCAACGTAGCCAGCGTGCTAGCAACAAGAACGGCCTTGGACCAGTTCTTCGACGCAAAGCACGAGGGCTGCGTTGTCAGAAGCAAAATACGTGCTCTGGGAAACGAGGGAGCCAAAGCTGTTAGCTGGGCCCGAGTGACGGAGGCAAAAAGTGACAACAAGTCCACGATTCGGTCTTTGAAGGGCCAAAACGGACGCGTGATACGTGAGCCGAAACAGATGTGTGCGGCCTTTCAGCGGCACTTTGCTCAACTGTTCGGGCGGGGAGGCGCGCCGGGAGTGGCTATGGATTTCGGTCCATACCTCGAGGGCCTACCGCGACTCTCGGACAGCGAGGCAAAGTTCTGCGAAAAGCCGATTTCAGCCGCTGAGATAGGGGACGCGCTGAGCCAATGCGGCAAACGCAAATCTCCAGGTCTCGACGGTCTACCCTACGAATTTTACGTAGCAATGCCGGACTTATTCTTCGGTCTCCTGGAAGCGGTCTACTGCAACTGGCAACAGAACGGGAGAATTCCCAGTTCTGTAACCGGGGGCGTGGTCACATTAATCAGGAAGGACGAGAATAAGGGGGATGACATAGGCAACTTCCGGCCCATAACTCTGCTAAACACTGAGTTACAGATTTTGGCCAAGGTGTTGGCAAAGAGGCTGGCGCTTGTCGTCGAGAACCTGGTGGTAGAAGCGCAGACATGCGCAATCCATACACGACAACCTCCACCTCATGCGATACATCATAGAGAGGGTTGGTGTAAACCCGGCTTCGGTGGGGCCCTGATCAACTTGGATCAGTCTAAGGCTTTCGATAGGGTTGACCATCGTTACCTGGATGCGCTGCTCGAGGCGGCAGGCTTCGGACCAGTGTTCAGGGGCTGGATTACTGCAATGCACAACAGCAACATCTGCTCAAGGGTCAAGGTGAACGGCTACCTCTCGGAGCCGTTCCATATTACGCGATCCATTCGAGAGGAATGTCCTCTCTCCTCCCTTCTGTACGTACTGACTCTCGAGCCACTACTGCGGAAGTTGGAGCTATTGCAGGGCATCCCTCTGGAACCGGGACTGCGGAAAGCGGCGTCGGCCTACGCCGACGACGTGACAGTAATGGTATCGAGCGCCTCGCAAATCGAGGAAGTCGGCACCTTACTGAAGGAATACGAAAGTTTCACAGGAGCGAAGTCCATCGGTTTGCAACTCGGATCGTGGAGAGGCAAACCGATGCCTTCCGATAGCGTCGTCGGACGCTGGACGGAAGGACCGGTAAAGCTGCTCGGGGTCTGGTTTGGTCCGGACCTCCAGGTGGAGAAGAACTGGAACGAAGTGACGGCCAAGGTGTTTGCACTCACCCAGAAGTGGGCCGAGTGCAAACTATCCTTGAAAGGTCGAGCGGAGGTGGCGAACACTTTTATAGCCTCCGCCATCTACTACCGCTTGACCGTCGTGCCTTGTCCAGCCAAAACGCTCGCCAAAATGGAGCCCGCGCTCTTCCAATTCCTTTGGAAGAGGCGGGCTCCTTTGGTGAGAAGATCCATCTGCTGCCAACACCCTTCTAACGGAGGGCTGGGGATGCCGTGGTTGACGATGCGCAAACACGCGCTCAGGCTGCGGCATCTCTACGTATACCTCACCGGACAACCGGTGTGGGCCCCGTTCGTGAGGCGAGCCTTCCCACGACTCTTCTCGCTGACCGAGCCGCAGTCCTGGGTCAAGCAAAGACCGAGGAAAATGGGAGACTGGCACATCGAATGTGCTCAGGCGCTCACAGCCCTCTGGCAGGCGGACCCGGCGATCAGTGGAGACTCCACTTCGTCATTCTATAGAGGGTTGATCCGCAGCAAGTGCGACGACGCGCTCGGTGAAACTCTAGGCGTAGAGGAAGATGAACTGGCCAGTCTGTTCGGTAGGACCTTCCGCCCGGGACCGATGGACAACTTCCAAAAGTCCCTGGCCTGGCAGTGCTACCGAGTAGCTCTACCAGTTCGAGACAAGCTCTACAGACATGGGCGGCCGGGCAGGGACCCTGCAAAAAAATCTGTCCGAGGTGCGTACGAGACGAAGAAACCGTCGCGCACGCATTCATACACTGCCCGGGCGTCACTGACCTGTAGGGCTATGTAGAACGACTATTGTCGCGGGCGGGACCAATCCGGTTGACCACCGAGTCCATTGTCATGATCAAACCGCTACCCTCCTTCAAAAACGAAGGAGAGGCGGTTTTCCTTTGTGTGATAGCTATGGCGAAAGAGGTTGTATGGTGGACAAGGTTAAAAGGGTTGAGGTCAGACACCTTTCTCTCCGGCCAACAACTGATTATTTTTTTCAAATACCACTTTGGAAGAAGAATCAGGATGGAGAGAGAGGTGCTGTACCCCAGCAAGTTTTATGAAAGGTGGGTGAAAGTGGCGAGAATGGCCCGAGTGAATGGGCCTTCTCTCTATATCAGCCTGTAGGTTGAGGAAAAGGAGGAGGAGAGGAAAGGAGTACAAACTCTTCGTACTCCTGGAAATGAGGGTTGCACATTTTTTCGGGGGTATGTGTTACCCATATAAACTGTCTCCCCCTATTGGGGAAAATCGACTAACTTTTTAAATTGCATTTGTGATAACATTTTACACGTTTTTATTGTATGTAAACTTCCCCCTTTGTATTTGTTCCCTTCTTTTGTGCCCCTGTGGCTAATAAAGAAACATATCTACCAATCTCTATTTTTATACGCTTGTTTGTAAACTCCCCACTTTGTATTTGTATTTGTCCCCATCATTTGTGACCCTGTGGCAAATAAAGAAATATATCTATCTATCTATCTGTTTCCCCGACTGTTTATTTATTTATTTATTTATTTATTTGTTTATTTATTTATCTCTCTATCTATCTACGGGCAGATTCCCAGTTCTGTAGGCAGAGGCGTAGTAACGCTGATCAGGAAAGATGATAACAAGGGGGATGAGATAAGAAATTTCAGGCCCATAACTCTGCTCAACACAGAGTTAAAGATTTTGGCCAAGGTGTTATTGTCGAGAACCTGGTAGGGGAGCGCAAACGTGTGCAATCCCGACCAGGTCCATACACGACAACCTCCACCTCATGCGATAAATCATAGAGAGGGTAGGGTCTAAACCTGGCTTGGGTGAGGCTCTGATCAATTTAGATTAGTCTAAGGCATTTGATAGGGTCGACCATCAATACTTGGAGGCGGTTCTCAAGGCGGCCGGCTTCGGTCCCGTCTTCAGAAGCTGGATCGCTGCCATGCACACCAGCATCTGCTCGGCAGTCAAGGTGAATGGCTACCTATCGGAGCCATTCCAAATCATGCGTTCCATCAGTAAGGGATGCGCTCTCTCTTCCATTCTGCATGGACGGACTCTCGCGCCATTAATGCAGAAGTTGAAGCGGTTACAGGGAATCCCGATAAAACCAGGACTGCGGAAAGCAGTAAAAGTGTCGAAAACCTCGGAAATCGGGATAATCGGCGACCTATTACAGGAATACGAAACGTTGACAGGAGCATGACTAAACCCAAACAAGTTTGTCGGTTTGCAGCTCGGCACTTGGAGAGGCAAACCCATGCCTTCCGACAGTGTCGTTGGACGCTGGACGGAAGGACAGGTGAAATTGCTCGGGGTCTGGTTTGGTCCAGACCTCTAGGTGGACAAGAACTGGAACGAGGTCACGGCGTAAGTGTTTGCACTCGCCCGGAAGTGGGATGAGTGCAAACTCTCCTTGAAAGGTCGGGTGGCGTCCGTCATCTACTACCGCTTGACAGTCGTGCCTTGCCCCGCAAACACCTCACCAAAATGGAACGCCTACTGTTCAAGTTCCTCTGGAAAAACAGGCTTCATTGGTGAGGGATCTATCTGCTGTCAACACCTTTCTAACGGAGGGCTGGGCATGCCGTGGCTGATGATGCGCAAACACGCGCTGAGATTACGCCATCTCCAGGTATTCCTGACCGGCGAACCGGTATGGCTGTCGTTTGTGAGACGAGCTCTTCCACAACTCGTCTCACTAACAGAGCTGCAGTCCTGGGTCAAGCGAAGACCGAAAATGGGCGCCTGGCACCTCGAGTGCCTTCAGGTGCTCACAGCCCTCTATCAAGCGGAAACGGCAATCAGCGGAGACTCCACTTCCACATTCTATAGGGGATTAGTGGAGGATAAGTGCGACGACGTTCTCTAGGCATCGAGGAGGACAAACTGACCAGTCTGTTCGGGAGGACTTTCCGTACAGGGCCTATGGATAACTTCCAGAAGTCTCTGGCCTGGCAGTGCTACCGAGGAGCTCTACCAGTTCGAGACAAAATCTACAGGCACGGCCGCTCTGGTAAAGATCCTGCCAGGACCTGTCCAAGATGCGAGCAGGACATCGAAATCGTTGCCCAGAGGTGACCGATCTGTGGAATTATGTCGAACAGCTACTGTCACGTGTGGGACGCATCCAGTTGTCAGCCGAGTCCATCGTGAGGTTCACTCCGTCGCCTTCATTTGTGAATGAAGGAGAGGCGGTTTTCCTCTGTCTGGTGGCTATGGTGAAAGAGGTAATATGGTGGACGAGGTTAAAAGGACTGAGGGAAAACACCTTTCTCTACGGACAAAAGCTAATCCCCTTCTTTAAGTATCACTTCAGAAGGAAGGTGAGAGTAGAGAGAGAGGTGCTACATCCCAGTAAATTTGCTGAAAGGTCGGTGAATGTGACTAAAATGGCCCGAGTGAATGGGTCTTCTCTGTATATAAACCTGTAGGTTGAGGAAGATAAAAAGAGGGAAGACGGAACACCTACAAAACGTGTTCCTGGTGTTGAGGGTTGTAAAACAACCCCGTAGTAACTTTCCACCCTAATGGGGATTTCGATTGTTTTATTTTATATATAGTTTATTGTTATTCATCATTGTTAAATATTTTATGTAAAACCTCCGCCGTCACGTCTTGTAATGTCCCATTTCTGTACGCCCCTGTGGCAAATAAAGAAAGATATCTGTCTATCTGTCTGTCTGTCTGTATATATTATGTCTATCTGTCAGTCTGTTTATTTATCAATTTATCTATCTGTCTGTCTGTCTTTTTCTTTCTTCCTTACATTCTAATATTATTCCCTTCGTTCCCCCACCAACTACGAGTATTTTTAGTTTTTCTTTCTTTCAGTCTTTTATAAATCCTTTCATCCATCGTTTTTACTGTCTTTATTTACAGTGTAACAACCAAGAAGTAAATTGGCATCAATTTTAAGCGTCTAGACTCGTTGTAAAATATTTCACAAATAGTGAACACCATACAAAATAGCAACAACAATAGAGCCATCAAAATCAAACTGAACATCAATTATGAATAAAATATAAGGAAGCAAAGAAGAAATCCGCCCCTTCTGAAAACAATGTGAAAATAAAAACATATTGTGTAGATTTTAAACTAAAAATAGAAAGTATGTATAATTATAGGTATACTTCAACAGTGCTAAATAATACTACAAATGACAGTAAATAAGCATTGGTAAGATACATCCGACAAAATACATCTTACACACAACCTTCTGTATTAATGTCTTACACAAACACAAGCTTGACTAAGACATTAATACAGTCGATTATATCCACCCACCTGACATTCGCTGAAAGGCAAATTTGACCTCAGAGTGTAAAGAGTTCGTAAAATATAGACGTTGTCAATCAGCCCCACCGTGAAAAAAAAAAAAAAAGGAAAAAGGATAATCCGTCTATCGAAGACACACCTATCATATACATAGCAAGCCCTCTACAATTTGATCAAATTCCTTCCAATACCGAACAATAGGACAGCTTATATGATAATAACAATCGGAAGTGATATTCAATTATTATACCCACGGTGATTGAATTCTAATTTAATTTAGCACTTCGGAAGGATAAAATGAAATGCTGGCCTCATTGAATTAGAATCACAGGAAATACATATGATGTTGCAAGGGATGGAGTATTTTGCTGCTATTGTTATTATTTCAAAACAATTGAGAGTTAGAATGGCTGCCTTTAAAAGTTCTAGGGTCAGTGAAACCTAGTCAATTACTGGGGTTGATGTAGTCAAACAAAGTTAGAAATTTCAAGACGTTTCTAACTTTGTGCTTATCTTAGAAACAACAATCCGAGCAAAGTAATACCTTTTGCACGAAGGTTCAACTTCATACTCATATAACTACTCCCCATCACTCAAATGCCACAGCAAACGGCCACAGCTCACATTCACACATTACGTGTGCAGATCCTGTCGGGATGGTTCTTGCGTTTCATATTTTCAGAGACGAAAAGCAATTACTGATAAAGTAATGATGTCGGTTTAATACACTCACCTCCCACGCTCCAACGTTATGTGACTTTGTTCTATTGTTAGTAATAAATTTAATTGATTACTAACAATAGAACATCTGTATATATTTATCATAATAACTGTAATTACTTTCCTAATCTACTCCAGCCGCACATTCTAGCCGACAATCTTCTATCACACCAACCTCTTCAATGAATGTTTTAATCATCACGTTCAAAGCCATCAACAATCACCTACATCATTATGTCCCGACATAAACGATGATCAGCATCAACACCATTTACTCAATGAATCAACATACGCTACTGTCACCAGTAGCAACTGTGATGTCAACATTTTAATCATTGTAGATAATACGAGTAGAAGACTATTTATAAAGTAAATGTGTTCACGAATAATTAAATCTCTTATCTCAAGTCGAAGGATGGAGCGTTATATTGTATATCGTAATAACTGTCGCAGATAATTACAGAATGGCATTTCAGCTGATGATTTACCGAAATACGTTACACTGGTAATTAATCTTCGATGTAGTATTTAAAGGGACAAAACTTAAATTTAATAACCATTAACTAAAGTTGAAATATCAATTTCATTGTTAAATTAGGATTATGTTGAGTGTTTCTGTATATATTTCAATGTGAAATTAAGCGATTTCAGCACAAACTGCAATAAACGGATGAAAATAGGAGCAAACCAAATCTGCAGGAACATCTAGATTCCACGTAGAAAACAATTCAATATATTTGATGTATTCAATACATCATGAACGTCAATGGGAAATATATAACTAGCACAAACACTCATTCCCACCTTCAGTCAGCCTTGTATGAATTAGTGCCAAAGTAAGAAATTAATTTTAGCTTAATTAGATTTTTGGTGTTTGAATAATGTATTATCGTGTGCTATTATCGTAAAGCAAACCTATTAACGGAGTAACATTTCCAAACGTATTTATTTCACTTGTGAATATATTAAATAGATGTTTTATTATCAGTTTCGTTGACTACAAAAATCCTATTTATGTTGTGACCCTCACTAAAATTCAATAAAATTGACAATGCTATTGTTGTTGCTGTTGCTTCGCCTCAGTCCATGTCTGATTGAATATATATATTATCAAATGCATTTCAGCCAAGAAAATCGTGGCCTCCTCTTAGGAATTGCATATATGTGTCAGCGTTATTCAATGTGCCTTTGGTTTTCATTTTCAAGAGAGCAGCGTGTAATTTGGAAATTCTGCTCCAATTTGCAGCAGATGATATTTTACTTAGTTTAGTCAGATATGAGATTGTTTGGGCGAAATTACTTTCACTAATTTCATAGGCTCCATATTACTAAGTTAGGAATTAAGGATCCCTTTCACTCAACACTTTCTGAATAGTCACTATCTAATCGCACATACAGTTAGCTATCTCTCCGTTTAGGTGTAACCGTCTGAAGTCATATATGACTTATACTTAGAGAGTAAGAAAAGAATCAGTTTTATCAGTCAGCGAGAAATGAATAGCTCAGCTCTTAGCAAACCGAAACTGCTTAGTTTCGATTCTTTGATGAAAGTCATGAATCGTTTATTATGCTTATACTACTTTTGACAAAAGAATTTCTTGGTAGAGCAATCAATTCAAACTACTTTTGATATACATATACCCTTTCTGATACGCCAAAATAAATCAAACATTATTTCTCACCGAGGCGATATTTGTGAGGCGGAAAAGCTCTATGATGCCGACGAGTTGTGAAATCAAAGCTGATGTCGAGAAAATTTGATCTTAGAAATCTAAATAATGTTTATGGTGAATGATGTTCATTTCAATGTTAACTCCAAAAATCCAATATGCAATATGGGTTCAATCAAATTCTGATACAATTTCAAAATAGCAGAGTGAGGTTTAGCAGATTACGTATTTTTTCTATATCATAAATATACACATCTCAAATTCATAATTTCGATTCGATTTCGAGTGCACTACACGAATGTCGTCTACTTGACCCTCTGGCGGATCAATAGTTTAAGAGTGCAATTTGACAGATGGAAATATACGTCTGTGTATGTGCGTGTGTGTGTGTATACCGGTGGATAAACATTGGTTTGTATGAAAATGATAACTTAGTCGCTCGATTAAATAATGGGGTCGATATGAAAGCGGTGTGTCTTCGTGGTAACAATCGAATTACTGAAAACTTTTAAGAGGTTAAATCAAAGGAAATATAAATTTACGTGACAGATTTTCCGAGAATTTATTCATGCTTGCTTCATTTCTCTTATTAGTATTGGTAACTATCAATAAATATTGGTAAGACACAGTAAATAATTGGTGCTTAGTCTTTCCATTCAGGAGAGATACAAGCACATATAAATCGAGCGGAATTTGAACTCAATACTTATGAGGCGTATTAAATACACCATCACAACTATTTCAGTGCTGTGCTGTTTGTTTTTGTGCATGTTATTGAGAAAACTATGTTACTGAATCGATTTACTATGAATGGCCAAATGAGATGGTCAACTTAAAAGATCAAACTGCTAGTGAGAGAGAGAGAGGGGCGTGGGAATGAAAAAGGGACAGAGTGAAAGAAAGAAAGAAAGAATGAAAGAAAAAGAGAGAGAGAGATTCTTGATTATTTTATATTCTTGTTTTAATATGTTGGATAAAGTTGAAGTGACTGTTGACCTTGAGTACGAACTTTGATTTGTTGTTGCGTGGGGCAAGTGTTGGCTTGTTACCTTTAATGCACTAGGACTAAGTTGATGTCTTTTATTCACCATAGAGAACCACGTTTGCCTTCAATTGTTAGAGCTCAACATAATCTCCAATAGAGCAATACTGCACCCCTTTATGGTCTAATGTTTTTCACTGATTTAAGGTGGATCATGTCAATTGCCTTATCTGCTGCCCAATACTTTGATTCACGCTGTCGTACCAGAAGATATCTTATATCTTTATAAATCTGTCATTCGCCCTTGTAATGAGGACTGTTGCCACATCTGGTCTGGTGATTCTGTCATTAGTGGTCCTAACCTATCATGTCGGCTTTAATGATTATACTACTGCTGAAAAGTTGCCTCTCTGGGCCCTTTTTAAAATAAATATGTTTATGGAAATTGTTTTGGGGAACTTTACTCTTTGTTGCTTCATCTTAACGTATCTAAACGGAACCCCAGCTAGGTTTTCATCCATTTACAGCAAAAATGATTGAATGGAAGCGCAATTTCTTTTCTGATAGTTTCGTACATTTGTACACCTCACCTATGAAATTCTCTCCCAACTTATCGTTTTCCAGTCAATTACAATTTTCAAAAACTCAAAAACAATATAAATCGTAGTTTTCTACCTCCTTGAATAAGTTTTTCTCTGCATTGTCCTTTTCCATTCTCAGCAACCCCTTGCATGTTAGTGGTTTTACTGCCTTGTTTGGAATGAGGGAATGTATATATATATATATATATATATATATATATATATATATATATGTGTGTGTGTGTGTGTGTGTGTGTGTGTGTGTGTGTGTGTGTGTGTGTGTGTGTATAAATTGCTTGACGTCATCTTCTTTACTTAGATGTTTCCAAATATATATTTATCTTGTCATTAACGACGAACACTTTCGATACAAAGATATATTTGTGAATTGATTGTCAAATAATTAATGATTTCGTCATGATTACAATGTTGAATCCTATGAATCTTTAATTTAGATAAAACAGAATTTTTCAGATCATTCGTATATCTTTCGTTGTAGTGAATAGCTGTCAAATCTTCTTTACTGTGTCTTCCTTTTTCGTTTATCCATCATGTTATATATCTCAAATTAATTCGATAGGATTATTGCTTTGCATTTCATATCACTAAATCGTTTGCTAACAATTCGTGTAATATTAGATTCCAGTATTCATTCCGGTAATTACCTCTATTTCATTTACTTTAGACAGTAAATACGTTTGAAAAATGTATATATATAATATAATCTCATGATAGCAAATAGAGTTTTCGAGGAATCATGTGTAATTTCAAAAAAATATCAAAGCAGAATAACAACATAGGCGGGATGAAATTTAGTAACATCACAGAATTCAATATCAAAATTAACAAATCAAGAACAATGTTTTCTTTTTCGGATTCTCGGTTCGAAAAGCGAATACATATGACCATGGCTTAACGAAAGTGCCTATACAAAATCTCTTACATTCTTACGAACGGATGTGAAATCTCCCTAAAATCCCACACTACTTAAATATTGAATATATTGTATGACGTAGTCCTACATATATATCTCTAAAAGGATAGAGTTGTCGCGGTTGGCATTCGCTTGTTAAGGGGACTTCTCTATCAGAGTTTAGCTCAGATTAAACATCAATAACAACAACGGCATACTTATTTTATGTTTTACTTCCCTTAATCGCTTACAAGACACATTTGAAAGCAAAATGAACCAATGTAAACTAAAATCAACCTTCTGTAAAAATAATAGAGTATGTCTGAAAAAGTGATTTATACCATACACACATGACAACCATTTTGAGGGAAAGTTGAATGATCTCAGGGCCTCATTAGTATATATTTTTATCAAACATAGAAGGGTGAAAAACGGATTTCACTGCGGAGGGATTTGAACTCAGAGTGAAAGTAATTACCGCAAGAGTTATTGTCTGTCGCATTCCCGATTGTGCTAATCAATTGATATATTAATTATACATTCTAAGTAGTATACAAACGAGAGCTTATAAGTGAAATATGGTAGCAGAGATTTGTTCCATACATATGCCTACATTTGTGAACATAGAAAATAACTTTTATTTTAGACGTGTTAATCTGAAGACTTGTTGTCTTCAAGTTCAATGTATTTTCATTTATAATCCTTCACGTTCATTATTAACCATTCTTTCTTTAGAAATAATTATTTACTACCAAGAATTCTAGAAATTCAATTCCGCGGTAGTATATGGGATAAATAAATGGCTAGTACATACGTACACACACACACACACACACACACACACACACACACACACACACACACACACACACACACACACATATATGTATATATATATATATATATACGTATATAGCATAGCCAAAGCTGTATGGGTGATTGGTAGTTACCACAATTCCGGTTTGTATTTATTTTCTTGATTTATTCTTAAATTGAGTCTGGCAAACCCTATTATCTGTAGTTAGTATTCTTTTCACCTTAGCGAATCTGGTCCCTTACGATTTGAACACATATATGTATATATATATATGTGTTTGTCTTTCTTTTATATTCAATTATAATATACGGCTCGGAAAAATCTCTTTCCTGGAGCTATTTTATTGTGAGAGACTATTTTGAGTTTCTAACTCAATATATACCTTTGATACACACACACACACACACACACACACACACACACACACACACATACACACACACACACACACACACACACACACACACACACACACACACACACACACACACAGACACACACAGACACACGCACACACACACACACACACACACACACACACACACACACACACACACACACACACACACACACACACACACACACACACACACACACACACACACACACACACATATATGTATATATATATATATATATATATATATACGTATAGTGGTAGCTAAGGTGCTTCCATAGGCGGTATGCCAAAATTAGCACTCGATATTCATCAGAGTAGAGTGTATATATTATCAAGAAAACGAAAAATCAGTGATGCATCCGGACTTAGTTTATTTCGTGTTACAAATGTTTCGCCGGCATGTAACTCGAGTCATGGTCCTTGTATGGATCTGGCTGATTCTACTTCTGCGGGTTCTTTCAGACACGAAATAAACTAAGTCCAGATGCATCACTGATTTTTCGTTTTCTTGATAATATATATATATTTATATATGCAAAGTTTTATTTAAATTGTTGGGTTAACAACGAGTAAATATTTATAACTGATATAAAAGCACTCAACAAGTATTTGGAGTATATTTACGATATTAAATAAATGGAAACTATATTTATAAAACCATATTTATTTCATTATATATATTTCAGGGATATCATATTAAAAATATGTTATGCCTTCTTCAGACAAAATACAATATAAACAGTCTTATAAATAGATAGATTCGACATACCTTTCAATTTCGACTTCTATTTGAAATATACCAAATATACCAAAATACAATATAAACAGTCTTATAAATAGATAGATTCGACATACCTTTCAATTTCGACTTCTATTTGAAATATACCAAATCAACTTTTCAAATAGAAGTCGAAATTGAAAGGTATGTCGAATCTATCTATTTATAAGACTGTTTATATTGTATTTTGTCTGAAGAAGGCATAACATATTTTTAATATGATATCCCTGAAATATATATAATGAAATAAATATGGTTTTATAAATATAGTTTCCATTTATTTAATATCGTATATTTATATATATATTGGAAATTACCAGTTAGTCTAGTAAGACGATATTCCTCTAAGTACTCGAATCTTGTATAGTTAAAAGTATAGTTAAAAGTTAGTGTCCGACGGCTGAGCTCTCTCTCTCTCTCTCTCTCTCTCTCTCTCTCTCTCTCTCTCTCTCTCTCTCTCTCTCTCTCTCTCTCTCTCTCTCTCTCTCCCTCTCTCTCTCTCTCTCTCTCTCTTTATATATATATATATATATATATATATATATCGAAGTAGCATTTACACGTTGGCAGCACGAGTTTATCTGAATTTAGTTCACAGGAGTATAAGTAAACACAAAGCAGAACAGATTGAGATCAAACCAAATATATATCGCTGTCCGTATTGAAGGCAGTACAAGCTTTACAGCATCTGTAGTCCTCAAATTAAAAATATACGCATTCGTTTGTATTTTAACTAACTTCTCTGCCTTCACATAAATCTTTCTTGACATACAGTTAATTTGCCAGCCGCGCAATATTCGCAGAGACGTGTACGACTTCTAATGATTAATATATCAAAGTATCTCATATTTATACGATGGTTCCAACAAAAACCTAAAATAAGAAAATGAACAAATTAAAAACTCAAATATTAAATCGTACTGGCTATTAACTAAACTGAGAACAGTCAATACACCCACTGAAGTAGCCTGTTCTGTTGGACCAAAATAGCGGACTAATTATCCACGAAGCAACTGGGACGGAAATCAGAAGTTATCCAGGGAGTGAGAGAGAGAGATATATATACGCATATACATATATACTTATACATGCTTATACATACACACACATATACATATATATATATATATTTTAATTTTAATTATATCTCAATTATATCTCATATAAAATAATACAACTGGCTTTCCGCAAAATACATATAGTTAGCACCCCAAACATAAAATTGGGATTATACTAAGGTATATCCTAATGTTTGTTGAGTGAGATGGTAGCCAGTCAGAGTATAGCTTAAGGCTTTCTCTGTTAATGTATTGAATATATATATATATATATATATATATATATATATATATATATATATATATATATATATATATGCCGGACAACAAACGATGAATAAATGATTCATCAGAAGAAAAATAAGCTTACACTTCCGGCTACAAAGAAAATTGATAGTAGTCTCTATGTTAATAACAAAATAGTGCTTGACTAACATGGTCAGTCTAATTTGCATAAAGCCAAAAACCTTTGAAACGCGTAATGGAAGTCGTTTAGGATTTTCTGTGTGCTAACAAAATAAAGAAATTGTGCTCAGATTCGTATACAGGGATGTTTATTGCTTCAAATCTGTGCTATCTATGTTACGGTCATCCTAGAAAGCGAAGTGAGAAAACATTGCATGTAAGTCCTATATAGAGAGATACAAAACGGAAGAAGGAGTGTGAGAATAAGGAAGAAAAAGAAAGACAGGAGAAAACAGGAACATAGGTGGAAGGTGAAGTGTTCGTTTGGACGTAAGTCTTATATAGACATACACAACGAGAAGAGAGAGTAAGAGAGAAATAGATAGAGAGGAGAGTGCCAGGCAACGCAGGTGGTGTAAAATTTATACAAAATTAATAAAAAGAAACAAAACAATTTTGAGCGAAGACAATGAAAGAACGGATGAAACATGGACATCGACTGATAATAAGGGACTGTACTCAGTTTTATCTGTGTTTCCACTATATTCGCATATCCTTTTTATTCATCATATACTTATATACATATGTATATATATATATATGTGTGTGTGTGTGTGTGTGTGTGTGTGTGTGTGTGTGTGTGTGTGTGTGTGTGTGTGTGTGTGTGTGTGTGTGTGTGTGTGTGTGTGTGTGTGTGTATCATAAATTTGGGAGAGGGTTTTATTCGTTCATCTTCATTTTATTACATAATTCCATTATACGTATTTCAAAGATGAATGAGTGGTTATATAATAACCCCTTAGCATGTTCTCATCAGATGGAGTAAGATGTATTTTCCTATATAACTACTGTTGCATCTTTGAAATACGTATAATGGAAGTATATAATAAAATTAAGATGTACGAATAAAACCGTCTCTCTTATTTATCATACTAAAACCCCGGTTGATACCTTACAGAGAAAATCCTAAGGAATACAAGTCTTAGAGTGCTTTACATCTCTTTACGAAAAGGTCTGTAGATTATTTGATCAACCAGCTTTCATCAACTGAATATACACATAGACTCACACACACACACACACACACACACACACACACACACACACACACACACACACACACATATATATATATATATATATATACATATATATGTATATATATATATATGTGTGTGTGTGTGTATAAATATACGTATAGAACATTTTTATTTTACTTCAAAGGTTAAACAATGTTTATTTTGCAATGTTTCTAACAATTTTGTATTGCTTCAACAGAAATATGCCAAACTGTCATTATCAGAGATGCATTGATTTAAATAAATATCTTCATCAAGGTCTAAAATTTGAAATAAAAAAAATACAAATGAAATTGTATATAACATATATGTGAAAAGCAATACAAATAAAAGCATATGTTCTTTAATATAGAAAATTGGTTGCAATTTCAAGATGTTTATTCGTTATTATTTGCTATTTATTTTATTAATGAGTGAATATCTCTCTTTTGATTGTTCTTGAAAAGATGCAAGATATAAACATCAAGTAAGAGTTATTTCGCTCACTTAAGGTTTTCAAATAATTTATATATTTCAGAGAAAACCTTTACATTTAGTTTTTAAAGTTTGAAATAGGTGTGTCATCAAATACCTTAAAAGAAGTTCAAACAATGAAATATATTTTATGCTGGCAGAAAATAGTGCAATTTGATTTCTTTTCTTTCCCAGGGGATAAAATGTTTCACCATTTACGTTACTATTTGTCAATGCCACGGCTAATTTCCACATATTTTACTGTTTCGCTATCTTAAAAAGAGACTACTATCTTAGAATTGTAACACTAACCAGAAAAATAAAACACAGCATAACGGAATGGTGAAGAGAGATAGTTCAGAATTATTAACTTTAGGAAAAAGATGGCAATTCACTACAAACCTGTCGGTATAATGGACTGAATTAAATCTAGTGTATTATTGGTAATAATAATACTGTCACAATCAGTATGGTTGTTTGGTTTTGTTTAAAAAGATATAGTTTTATTTCATACTAGATCGTAGCATAAGAGAAAAAACAATGTTACTGCAACAACAATATTCATCAAATTAGTTGCTCGGATTGCGTTCATTCGCACAAATCAGTTTACCCGATTTATTGATTCCTTAACTAATAACGAACAAATAAACACAATCTCCGTAAAGAGTTAAAGAGATTACCCGATGGGCGATGATATCCCTATGGAGGAAATGAAACCGGTTCGGTCCATCTCTTCGTATCTTTTTACAAAGACGCTGTATGAAAGATAAATTATCTAATCACACAGTGTTTGCTAACTATTTATAGATTTACTATATTGTGTATCCTACTATCATGAAAAACACTGCTAAATCGCTAGTAATTTAAAAAGTAGTTTTTCCGAGACATTCTGCAGTATCGCAAAATCTATATTCTGCAGAATAATCTGTTTCAAATTACACATCCTTTTCTTACACTATTACCAAATTTATTTGCGAATTCATGATGTCATAAATAAATTACTGATAAGAAATCCTATACAGATGTTAAGTAGCAGATGCTACGTGGGTGTCCGACATACTAACATTAGCAGCGAAATCCCTCTTAAACCACACACTACTATCTTATTAAAAAGAATGCATCGTCTGAGATACACAATTACTGAAAAGAAGAATATGGTTTGTATATGTCTTGAACGCTCTTGAACCTAAGTGTACAGAGACTCTTTTTTGGTAAACAGCCACATTATAAACAGATCTAAACGTAATAGCATGCGCATTTGCAAATAAATTATTTTCAATTGAACCCTAAAATAATTTTGCGTCATGAGGAAAAAATATTCGCTAATTCATCAAATGTTTTCATCCCACTTGGAAGAACATTTATGAAGAGTTTTAGCATTGGAGGCGATAAATTCTACAGATCTTTGAGGACAAGACTTCTGTTTTCGCCGATAAGCGATTAACTTTTCTGCGACATGTTTAATAGAACGTGAGTGGCTAGCTATTGCAAAAGAATATTCGTGGTACAAATGGCGTTTAAGAGTTTGAAGAGTTTTATTTTCCCTTCGTATTAACACTTCACAGTGGTGCTGGCAAACACGTGTTTGGCTTGGTGTATGTTTCATGGTTGGTTCATGAATTCTGTAGGGTTTCGATTTACCGGGACAATTTGAGCGTGACATCACCTCAGGCTGTACAAAGAAATTTTTGCTGTGTTTGTCTCCATTTATTTCCGGGATGTTGGCGTAGACTTTATTATCAATGAATAGTACAGCATCCTGTTCTTTGCTATGCGTTACTATGGCAGTGATGTTATTCATTTGGTCAAGTATTAATTAAATAAGACTGAAAAAGAAAAAAAGAAAGTAAAGAAAATATAATAAATATATAAATGCCAACAATTAAAATTCATAAAACGTTATACCCCATAAACATGCATCTCATCCATAAACAAATGTGTATTCATACACAAAAGTCAGCCATTCAATGAATACAAATAATTAAATGCGGTACGGAAAGCAATTAAAGATTGACTTTGAATGGATTTGATAGAATCAGCAGCAGAAACCATAAATAAATACTGCAGCTTGATAGATTCCATTTTATTTGATATTCCACTGTTTTCGAAATAATTAAGCTTGCTGTACGTGAGTAGTTGAATTTTTCAGTGGATTATAGTCTATAGTAATTTATGTTAAACGTGGTTCACGAATTATTTAAATCACTAAATTTTAATAGATACTTGAACATTTTAATAGATACAGTCAGTACAGTGTATCATAGTACTACAATAAAATAATGGTAATTTCGCAGTCAACCGAAATCATTACTCACTTTTAGTACACATTGGAGACATAAGTATTTAACCATTGTAATTCATTCTTGAGACTATCAATATATTTAACAATAAATTCGTCAGGTACTCCTACTTGCAAACAACTATGATAATTTAGATAAGTTTTGCATTAGATTTTAAAATAAAATTAATTCCCCCTTATAGCTCAAGGGAAATCATAACAAGTCTTTCTAGTTCTAACTCCCGGCTATGAGTAAAATATTATCGGTTATCTTATGATAAATGTGTATGTATCTGTTCCAACTGAAATGAAAAGTATTCCAATATCAATTTGTTCTACGCAATTTACCACTGTTCTTGTTTAGCTCGAGGTCAAATCCGATCGTGCAGACATAATAATTAATTACATGTGAAAGTCGTTGGAAGTAATTTGAGGAATATTTAGTTACTATATCTAGCATGTCTGGCCATCACAAAGAGTATTCCTCACTGCCGCACGGATAAAAGAACATGTAACAACATACTTTTGAATAGTACCTGGTTGAGCCAGATCAAGATGACCTCTGACCAATAGCGTTCCAGCTCTGATCATCCCATCTTTGTATCTAGAAATACGTAGCCCTTGGTTAGTTTCCTTTTTAAGATGATACATCTTATACTGCATGCCACAACATGGAAGACTCTCTCACTAATTTGTAAGTGTATATCTCACGGTTTTGAAAAAATGTATGTATTACTTATACATCAAATTATGCCATGTTAAATTAATTTCGCATAATAAATGTTAGATTTGCTTCCAGATTTTCATGATCTATATTTGAAACAAATATCAAATGGCTTTTTCTTCAATCTCCAGTCTAGCTCAAACCATCACATGCTTCTGGTATTAGAGATAAAGGGATAGTACTGGTTATTGTTGGAACTGCAATCAGTTTTACAGCTGGTTTTGTGTCTCGAGCAGTACCCTCTGCAACTTGCTCACTGTTGGTGGTAGTTGTGGAGAGTTGATGGTGCTGAAGATGTGTTGGTGTTTAGTTTGGGTCGATTTTTCATGTTTTCTGGAGTGTGTGTTGGAGTAAAAGAAAATGTGTTACTTTTCAATTCGTTTTGTGCCGTTTTCTGCTATTGTTTTTGGTCATTTTCTTTTATCAGTTAGGGATGTTCCCTTCCTCTTCACTACGACATGAACAGGGACCCATGTCTCTTAAATCCGACTCAGATACGAGTGGGAGTGCCTATGCGTGTGTGCTTGAGAGAGAGGTCGAGGTAGAGTTAGTTTGGGAGACTATGATGATGTTTTTGATTTCATATTTTCTCCTCTCCTGCTTTTTTTTTTTGAAAATGGTGACGATAGTGCTGCAGCTACTTCTGCTGTAGTGCCGCTGTTACTACAACTACTGTTGCAGTTATTAATGCTAATCTTGTTGGTATTGATTCTGCTATTGGATTTGATGCTGCTATTGTCGTATTCACGGTTGGTCTTGTTGTCTAGGGGTCTGGTGTTAGCAGCAAGGGGTGCGACTATGGTTCCTTGTCTTATGTTTAAATCCCCAAATTCCCAAGTGTTTGCTATCCCCACATAGATAGCAGCGATGACTTTTGTTATCAAGTGCAACATGCAGATCGACAACAACTGGTAGGCGAATTAGATCTGGGATTTTACCCCATGTTTCTCATTTGATGTGGAGAAGCATTCCCAAACTGATCCTCAACCAGTATTCGAGTCAATTTCTCCTTACACCCAAGAGTATTTCACAGGACTGGATAACCCTGATTTGTGGGATACCAGATGTTGTTACATTTACTGTTCTTCTCCTTAAAAATAGTGGTTAAAGAGCACATTCGCTGTGATAAGGCATAACTTTTAAAAAGCACTGATACGTCCCCAAACCGCCTTGCTCTTGCTACATGTTTAAATGTCGAACATTCTGCCTTCTAAGCCCTTTTAAATTCGGTGGTTTTTGCTGCATCTGGTTGTCCCATCTTTGTTGAGTCATTTATTAAATTAAATTAAATTCATTTTGCCAGTTGCTGTCAACATCTCGGCCGGCACGTCTACATCGCTTCATGTCTCTTCCTGTTTTATCAATTTGACTATTGTTGATAAACACGTGTCTTCATCTGATGGGGTCATTTTCAAAGGTTTTTCTGCTTTTAATGTAGTTATTGATGTTAATATTCCTGTCGTTAGTCTTATCGGTATTGCTCACGTTACTGTTATATTCTGTTTGATTTTGTTATATTTCATGTTATCGTAGTGGTGGTGATAGATTTTGGTAATGCTGGAAAAACATGTTAATTATAATGATACTGCTTTTACTGCTGTTGCTAATATCGTCATGTCAAAATCGAAACTCTACCATAGCTAGGCAAAACATCATTATACGTACTATCTAATTAATACAATATTACAATTTATAAGTCTCACGTAAGACACATAGCGAAATTATATTGTTCAAATCGCATGCGTAACTTTATAGAATGTTTTATAATATATATAGTCTTACATAAAATATAGAAACAACAGTAAACATGGGAACAGTAATTAAATACCACAGAATACAAGATACATGTACGAAATGAAAATAACTGAAAAACACAAACTTGATAAAATTAGTGTTATTAGTTTATACTTAACTGAACTTTACAAATAGAATAAAATATTTGTTCCAGTGTAGTTTGACTTGGAAATATAGAAAGATAAAGCTAATTACTATTCCGCAAATGGGTTATACATTTCTGATATAGCTAAATACAACGTCTGTAT
>OZ024745.1:65730340-65740340 GCA_964016885.1 Eledone cirrhosa
AAATACAAGTGGATAAAACTATCGTAACTTACAACATCAATAACAATTGATAAAATCGCCTCAATTCAAATCAAAGAATTGAGTTTCATTGTCATTTTAACATCTCTTACTCTCTTACATACACACGCACATACTCGCACACATACATAATTGCAAACACACACACACACACAAATGCACACCCACGCCCTTCTTTCTGAGATCTGTCTATTCAAATATCATAAGCCATGTTTATGCAAATCTATAATTCTTTTAAATGTAAATTGTTAAAACACCTTATCTTTAAAAGAATTATAGAGATTGTATCATTCTGCTTCAGAAATTTGTTTCTTGCCTGTCCATATAAAAAGGTCACCATACGATTGAAAATTAAATGAACAAATTGTGTAGGTGTCTTCAGCAATCTGATATTAGTATATTTGTTGTAGGATAGGAATATAAATTTAATTTATTTTTGCTAATAAGGTGGTATAGAACATTAATTTAATCTCTGTGCCGCAAAGCTGGTATTTATTTTCTGGATTGTGCTGGTGTAAAAGAACATATAAGAGTCGACGTGACTTGGATTCAGAATGTAGAAAGATGTATCATTATAATCAAGACCAGTTATTTCGAGTACTCGACAGGAGACTGGAGTAAAGGACATAGTCGAGACAATCAAGACTGACAAACATAGATGAGCTGGCCACGTTTCTCGTATCAGAGACAACAGGTAGACTATTAGTGAGACTAAAGCAGCGGAAAAGAAACAGAAAGCAGCCAAATGCAAGATTGAGCAACGATCTGATCCGATATCATGGCCTCACATGGCCAGAGATAGGAAGCGGTGGAGGTCAACAAGAGGGGAGTTCCTCCAACGGGAGTGAAAAGGCCTTGGATTTTGGATTATAAATAGTGATATAGTAATGTCCCTTTTTTTTAAGAAGAAGAATGTAATATTTTGTTCAAATTCTTAGATAGAAGTTGATTAGTTAAAGAAGGGGGCATCGCTTTGGAACTTGGCCTAATTAGGCTTGTTGATATTTTAGCTAACACAATATTTGTTTATTTCAAACTATATACCATATTTAAGAACATATCGATTTATCGACCGTTAACGAATTTCTAAATATAGCAGACGAACGTGCTACATTTGTAAACCTTGAATGTCGGGACATCAAGTATAGAAAATTACATCAGCAGGTGAAAAGAATTTAGTGAAAAGAATTTAGTGTTTACACGAGAATTAATGGTACGCTAAATACTGAAGCTGTGATCAATATCTGAACCTCAACACAACAGAAATAGAAACACCTGAACCATTATAATTATTAAATATTGTGGGGGTAAGAATATTGATTTTCAATTAGATATAATATCAATGTAAAATAATATTGATTATTTGAGAAAGTATATTCGAACGCATGTAAATTGAAATCATACCTGAAGTTTGCTATCACATGTTATGATTCTATGAAATAAAGTTGAATACATATTTGAAATGAACGAGGGATATAATAAATGCCTCCTGATACAAAGAACTTGCCCTTAAAAAAATATGGTCCAGAAATGCTTGCTCTATATGTCTGCTCATGCTTATGTTGAATTACAAAAATTAAAATATTGCAAAAATAGTACGACGGGAAGAAGAATATAAGACACATACACAGCCGAGGAAACAATACCGCTTATTTAGCACACTTATATGTTACGTAATGCGGTTTTGCTATTAACTTTATACTGGTTGTTTATTGTGCATCAGTTGCTTATAAAGCTAAAGCTACCAACGAATAAACAGCTGAGAGAACAAATTTGACAAATTGGGACAACACACTCTGAAGAAAACAAGAAATCGAACGATATTAAAGGTTTTGTAGCAGACACAGTAGACGTAAAGGAAAGAGAGTATGACTGATGATAATAAATTGGAGCTGCAATAGGTGAAAATAGCATTCTTGAAAAACTAGTAGGGGAACGAAGATAGATAAAGGACAAAATAGAAAAAATGGAAAGTGGTAGAAGGAAAGAAGAATTCAGGCTGAAAGTGAAAACATTTTATGCGAACCATATTTTGCCTGCGTTTTTGTGCAAAAGATAGCAAAAAGAGCAAATTGATGACAAAAAAACAAAACCGAATCACACCACATGAAACGTTGCCACTTCTATAGGTTCCATAATATGAGTTAGATTCTAGGGGAGGTACCGGCCAAGTAAGTTGTATTAGGGGCTTAGAAGGCTAAATCAACTAACATGATAGACTAAAATACAGACGTCGTTTGACAAACTGGGATAATACGATATCACGAAAAGTTGCTAGGTACCAAAATTATGAACTACAAACAGGTCTCCGATAGATAAAACAAATGGATAAAACAGAGATACTTTTGAATATAAATACGGATAAAAGTGGGCAATATATTGAAAAGGTTGGAAGCAGGGATATATTAAAGGCATTTACAGGCATATTAAAGGCACCCCTATATATATATATATATATACATACATATATATATATATATATATATATATATATATATATATATATATATATATATATATATATATATATATATATATATATATGCATATATATATATATATATATATATATATATATATATATATATATATATATATATATATATATATATATATATATATATATACCATAAACATTACCAAAGCACTGGGTGCATTTGAAAGTGTCGCATACGCAGAAAATTGCTATAATAGCAGTCGATCCATATAGATAATGTTCGAGAAAAGTGGGTAAAATTTAAATATATTAGAGTTAATAAATTCTTCTTATAGAAAATTCTTCTTGTAGAACATTAATGTATTCTCACTTATCAGCTACTGTTCTTATTTATTTCTGCACAATAACGTTTTTTTTTGTTTTCTAATAGACACTCTAACTTAAATATTGTACCAGTACTTAAGTTTTGTACGAGGTTCGAGGGCAACACTTAATACAATATAGTTTTAATCAGATACCCTTTTATTTCCTACAACCTTCAAACTGAAGAGTCACAACATTTTCCATGTTATCGGTTGGCTACCTATGTTAATGGATGGCTGAAATAATAACACACCATTTTAGAATACAAAGCTATTTAAACAAAAAAAAGAGTATTTTTCGATAGAAAACTTATCATGCCGTAAATACTGAATTGCGATTTGGTAGATTAAGCATAGCTTTTCAGATTATGTCAGTTTTAATTGATTACACATTACCAATGATTGAAGCAAGTAACAACGATATACCTTTAACCAAGTATCACATGGATTTCCTAGAGACGGTATTCAGTATAAGTGGGGAAGTATGTTACTGCTACGTCATTTAATGAATGAGAAAAAGAGAAAGCAATCTCGACTTGTTGAATAGTGGAAGAAAACTATATGGTGTACTACCTTTAATCCATTATGTTAGTTGCAGCTAGCTCAGACTCCTGGACACGACTATTGAGTATTGCAACGGTCTAGACAAAAAATATTTCTCAGAGAGTTGGTACAACGCCTTCATAGTTTCAAAGAATTATCTATCTTCCAGATTATAAAATTGAAGCCACCATGACACGATGCTGTTAACTTTTATTATTCTTTCTCGTGTTTTTGTATGTATTTTGAATGTTTGCAACTTGTGAGTCTTATGATTTGCACATGGATATTAGAGAAAAATACTTCAAGCAGATCATATACTTTCAAGCGTAGTCAAAACACTTTACAACATTCGAGCTATTTAGTAACCGTAAGCGAGATTATAAATATTCTTGAGAAAAAATATCAAACAAAATTATGATTCTTTAGTACATTTTGAGAAATGGTAGTAAAATATAGAATAAAACTAAGTTTATCGTAGACATTAAATTGCACAATATGAAATGTTGTTTGGACGAGTATATCTCTCTTACTTATCAAATTATATTACACACATTGATTTGTATGCATTTAAATCTGTCATCCTCAAAGGAAATATCTTAATGTCAAGACTCTGTAAGTCATCAGAATTTCTGATTCCATATTAACTTTATTAAAGAAATGGCTTTGACCTATTTGCTACGTAGAGTCATTTCCATTAATCTAAGTTTAATTAAAGAAGGTTAAGTTGAGAATATATATATATATATATATATATATATATATATATATATATATATATATATATATATATGTATATATATATATATACACACATGTGTGTGTGTGTGTGTGTGTGTGTGTGTGCATGTAGAGAAAGAGAGAAAGAGATGAAAGAGAGAAAGAATGGGTAGCAGAAAGAGAAGTAAGACCGGGAAACAGGAAGACTAGGAGAAATAAACTATTGAAATAATTTGATATTGAAGGTGAATATTAGAATTTGTAGGATATCTGTCTCAATATTTACGATTTTATCGAGATATCTGTCTATTCAAATGTATTTCATATTCAACTTCTATTGAAATTATACTGTCACAATTTCATTTACTTGACTCTATAATTAATAGTTTCTATGGGAAATTATTTTCTCAATAGGAATATATTTAAACACAACATATGTCCATGTGAATATATACAGAAATTGTTGTTACGTTTGTTATATAGGCATATTTATATTTAATCTCTTTCATTAGTGTTTCGACGAGCAACATTCTTAGTATCACTCCATCCAAGATGTAAAATATATTTGAATTTGATGCAAGGATTGAGAACATAGATAGTATTTATAATTTTATAAGTAAATAAGTAAAAGATGAAGCCCCCCTCTCTCGCTCTCTCTCTCTCTCTCTCTCTCTTTCTCTCTCTCTCTCTCTCTCTCTTCTCTCTCTCTCTCACTCCCTCTTTGTATATATATATATATATATATATATATATATATATATATATATATATATATATATATATATATATATATATGTATATACATATATATATATATATATAAATATATATACCCCATGTAGTTGACGGGTGGGAGAAAAGAGTACTCAATGCCTACGTAGAGTTTTAATATTTATTTTTTTTAACAACTAATAAGACTCACAATTTATCCTTCATAAAATGAATACACACACACACACACACACACACACGCACACACACACACACACATACATATATATATATATATATATATATACTAAAACTCTTTGATTGTGTGATTGTCTGTAATTTAATACACCCAGAACGGCGCATAATGGGAAAAATACTTTGAAATGGGTATACAAATGGAAAAAAATTCAAGTTTCGCGAAAATCGGAGCGCGGATTCCCGAGATACGGGGATTTTCGGGTTCCTCCATAGAGAGAAAGAGAGAGAGACAGAAAGAAGTAGTGGTTAAGAGAGAGTAGCGAAAATTTCCTGCTTATTAGGAAAGGTTTCTAAGTGTGTGTGTATGTATGTGTGTGTGCATATGTGTGTGTGTGCATATGTGTGTATAGATCACAGACACCCATATATAAATATATATTTACGCACACTCACATATCTATATATATATATGGGCCTTCCAATTTCATTTTATATTATATATATGTGTATATTTTAATTATTTAAAAATTATTTTTAAGTGAACGTGACCCAATAGGTCATGGGTGGTCTAGTGTATATATATATATATATATATATATATATATATATATATATATATATATATATATATATATATATATATATGCCGTATTTTCCGGCGCCGAAGACGCTTCGTCCTCGAGGATGTAGCCTAATTTTGACAACCAAAAATTTGACAAAAAAATAATAAACAACCTTCGGCCTTCAGGACGCATGGTAGATTTTTGAGACTTATCTTAGGAAGAAAGTAGCGTCATCGACGCCGGCAAATACGGTATATATATATATATATATATATATATATATATATATATATATATATATATATATATATATATATATAAGAAATATATGAGAATTGGTGCCCTGAAATAGCGATATATATATATGAATGTATATATAGTGTATTTTGCAATACACTGTATGCTTAATTAAAAGCATTTTGAAGACCTTACGCTATTGTTTTAAAGTAGTGACTATTTCACTTCTTTTTTCAGCAAACAAAGGGAGTAGAGCTGACAGATCTCTGTTTCGTAGTGTTGGTACTACTCAGAGCTTAGCACTCCTTTTGCCTGCTGAAAATTATGAATGTTGGATTCTTATAGAATCTCTGCTGTTGGATTCTTATAGAATCTCTAAGCTATGAGGAGTACCAACAGTACGAAACAGAGATCTGTGTAAGTGACATAGTCACTACTTTAAAACAATAGCGTAAGGTCTTCAAAATGCTTTTAATTAAGCATACAGTGTATTGCAAAATACACTGTATATACATGCATATATATATCGCTATTTCAGAGCAGCAATTCTAATTTTCAATTTTTTTCTGGACCATCAACCGCTCTGTATAATCAGTTCCTGATTATTACTGGAATTCTATAAGAATCCAACATTCATAATTTTCAGCAGGCAAATGGAGAGCTAAGCTCTGAGGAGTACCAACAGTACGAAACAGAGATCTGTCAGCTTATCTCTTTTTGTTTGCTGAAAAAAGAAGTAAGTGACATAGTCACTACTTTAAAACAATAGCGTAAGGTCTTCAAAATGCTTTTAATTAAGCATACAGTGTATTGCAAAATACACTATATATACATATATATATATATATATATATATATATATCTATATATATATATTTATATATATATATATATATATATATATATATATATATGTGTGTGTGTGTATGTGTGTGTGTGCGTGTGTGCGTGCGTGCGTTTGTGCGTGTGTGTGTGTGGATGTGCGTGCGTGTGTGTGTGTGCGTGCGTTTGTGTGTGTGCGTTTGCGTGTGTGTGTGTAGGTGCGTTTGTGTGTGCGTGCGTTTGTGTGTGTGCGTGCGTTTCTGTGTGTGTGTGTGTGTGTGTGTGTGTGTGTGTGTGTGTGTGTGTGTGTGTGTGTGTGTGTGCGTATTATAACTATCTATCTATCTTTATGAAGATACTAACATTACAGCCATCAATAATAACCTCCTACATCAACTGAACATTTAGTCGATTCCTGTAGTTAGTATTAACACTAACATAGCGTGTCATAAAGAAGGGCTTATATGAAGCAGATTCAACATGTTCATAATATACAAACACATGTCTCGTTGTGGGTGTTTTAAGCTGTGACCATTTTACAGCTACATCATATGAGCAGATCATATTTAAATAGAGTTTATAAGTTGCAAGGTACTGTCTTTTCGAAACTTCCCATAGTTTGCAATAAAATTCTCTGCTTCGTCATAACAATGATTTTTCGACATTCTTTACATTTCTTTATGGAAATGTATCTTTTGAATCGTTTAGTGTTGTTGTTTTCTTTTATCTTTTAACGGAGATAAAATTTTGCTACATTTTGTATACGGACGAACATTGACATTTTAAATATAAGCTTATCATCTATGTGATATTTGCATAATATATTCAACTGATAATTCAAGAATATGGTTTGCACATCTGGTATTTTGTGATTTCAAAAACGAAAATCACATATGTTTGTCACCTTCATTTGTCCCCTTCATTTATTACCTGCCACGTATGTTATTTGTTTGACAATTTCTACAATTTTGTTTTGATATATCGCTATCTATAAAAATATGTCTAATCATTATACAAGAGAGCAAATAAGAAACATGTTTGTTAAGCTTCCACGTTTATATTCCGAATAATACAGACACGGCAATAGGGTCGTAGGTAAAGGCTGATATTTTTGATTAATTAATCTCTAGTAAATACTTTGCTCCAGAACTGGACTAAAAGCACATAATTCAATGTTACCAGTATTGATAAAGGACATACACATTAAAAAAAGTGGACAGAAAACCTTCAGGAATGTTTAAAATCGTATGATTTATGAAAATAACAAACACTGTAGATATATATGAAACGTCAATGTATGGTTGAAATCAATATTTTCAGACTTATTACTTTAGCTTCTCTGAGATTATATCAAACAGCATTTTTGCGTGTGCTTCTTTTGCAATTTAGCTAAGATTTGCTATTGTCCGTCATAGGCGAAAATTGAAACAGAAAAAATTGATTAATCAGTTATAAGATCTGCTTTAGGTGCACTCCAATCAGTAATAGATATAGATTATTTGTGACATTGTTCATATACTCTCTTATATATATCAGTCTGCCCCTTTGAAAATTGTACATGATCATGTTAATTTGATCTGGGCAAATCATTTTTACAGAAGGTTATTTCTGTAGCATTCATAACCAAACAATGATGAATAAACGTGCAAAGGGACATGAGTACATGTTTTGTTGAGACTAATATACTTGAGAGACATAAAGACTCAGAATTTCTACTTAATCTGGCGATATGAAAACTATATTAGTATTAGGGACATAATCGTCACTAATACTACAAACGTTGATAGTGGTTAGATTCAGAGTTAATACAAATAGATCAAAAAAATACAAATAGATTAAAAAAATCCCACATGGAATATAAATCTTTAGAAAATAAATTCTAAATAGGGAGCGCACATGTATATCAATATACGCATTTATATATATATATAAATATATCTTTAGAAGCACCACTGTATAATAGAATGTGTAATCTGCTCTTCAGAGCAGGTGAATATACTTTCAATTCTAACGCACAAACATACATGCATACATAAAGACACATACTCACATGCGCGCACAGCCACGTGTATATTATTGTTTAGCACCATTTACAGGCATGTGTGACATTTAAACAATCGTAAGGAGATTACTAATCTACGTAATCTATATTGTTCTCAGGATATGAAGAAATGTCTTTATGTAGTAAACCCACTTTTAGTATGTAGTATCCCTGTACTATGTAGTATACCTGTAGTATGTAGTATACATGTAGTATGTAGTATTCCTGTAGTATCACTCTCTTTCTCTCTCTTTCTGTGTATCCCTTCCGATTATGTTGTTATTTCTGCTTACCTTTTAAATACATACATATATACATATATTATATATATATATATATATATATATATATATATATATATATATATATATATATATATATATATATATATATATATATATATATATATATATATATATATTGTCCCATTGCAGAAACTAATTAGTTGGAGTGAAAATTTTAGTAAGTTAATTTTTTAAATCTTTTTTTCAAATTTTCTTATTTTACGTCCTTCATATTATTGTTCTGCATCCTCCTGCATTGAACCACCTAGGTACTATGATATAACTTATGTATTTGCTAGCATTAGCGTACATCTATACGCATATGTTAGTAGATATACTAAATTCTCTATATTTATCTCCAAATTATATATTTGTTGAGCAAACCTGCCAAAACCACTACTAATTCATTGGTGTGGTAGTAGGCTTCTGTCATCTTACCATCCCACTCCTTCCGACTAGCCTCAGTGTCACGTGATTGATTCTTTAGAATCTGCCATTTGACCAGAGACAGCGAGCTTTTCAGTGCATGGAATCCAGTCCCCGCTAGCTGTTCCATCTACCGAATTATTATTATTTTTATATGAGTCCCCGGTGTCCGCGCATTACCTGGAGACTTAGCTGAGAATAGACTCCCCGATGACGCAATGAATTCTCGACGGTTATATTACGTAACTGTCTTTGTCCCATTGCAGAAACTAATTAGTTGGAGTGAAAATTTTAGTAAGTAAGTTAATTTTTTAAATCTTTTTTTAAAATTTTCTTATTTTACGTCCTTCATATATATATATATATATATATATATATAGTGAAATAAGATAACAAGGACGATTGGTTACTCCTTCATTACGTTTATTGGTTGGTGACGCGCGTTTGGCCACTGATCAGCTCAAGGTTCGATCTGTATCGATCTGACCCGAATCTGTATCCGCGGCTCGTCAGACCCATTGTAATGTTAAGAGAATAATGAATACATGCTGCATGATAAAGTCAGAAGTTCCTATGGTGGTCATTAAAGTTTGTTTTGATTGGGTGGATTAATTCATAGGGATGTTTTGCCTGTAGTATAT
>OZ024745.1:65745340-65777840 GCA_964016885.1 Eledone cirrhosa
TGTGTGTGTGTGTGTGTGTGTGTGTGTGTGTGTGTGTGTGTGTGTGTGTGTGTGTGTGTGTGTGTGTGAATGCATAGGTGTGTATAAGGGAGGAACGTGGATGATGTAAAAAAACTATGCTCATGATCACCTTCATCATCATCCAAAACATCATCATCTTAATCATCATCATCATCACCATCAATATCATCATCATAATCGTCTAAAGATTCTGTTAAGGGACAGTTTGGCACTGGGAATGATAAAATATGACAATGGGGAGATAGGGTGAGAAAATATGGCACTTCGAAGATAGGATACCGCACTATGGCACCACGGCGCTAGGGAGGCACATTAAGGCATCGCGGCGCCAGGGAGACACAGTATGGCACTGGGAAGCTTGAGTGACGCAGTATGGAAATGTGGAGTTAGGGTAACGCAGTATACCAATAGTGAGATAGGGTGGTAAAATAAGGCACTTGAAGCTAAGGTGCCGCATTATGGCATTGTGGTGCTAGAGTGGCATACTATGGAAATGGGGAGTTAGGATGTCGCGGTATGGCAACGAGGAGATAGGGTGACAAAATAGGGCACTTCGGGGTTATGGTGCTACACTATGGCACTGCGGAACTAGGGTCGCATACTATGCAACTGGGGAGCCTCAGTGACACAGTATGGAAATATGGAGCTAGCAATGGGGAGATAGTGTGACAAAATATGTCATTTTAAAAGGGGCCGCAATAGGGCACTTCGGAGCTTGGGTGACACACTAAAAGTAATGACTCGGTGCCGGATTAAAAACACTATGGATTAGTGCAGGATTAAAAATAATAAGGGTAAGTGCCAAATTAAAATTAATAAGAATAAGTGCCAGATTAATAATAGCAAGCGTGCCCGAGTAAAAATAATAAGTTTGAGAGCCGAATTAAAAACACAAATGATCGGTGCCGGATTAAAAATAGTAAGTTTAAGTGCCGGATTAAAATTAATAAAGATTAGTGCCGGACTAAAAATAAAAAGGGCCAGTACCGGATTAAAATTAATAAGGATAAGTGATGGATTAAAAACACAAATGATCAGTGCTAGATTAAAAATAGTATATTTAAGAGCCGGATTAAAAACATTAATGATGAGTGCCGGATTAGAAATATTAAGGATCAGTGCCGGATTAAAAATAATAAGTGTGAGTGCCGGAATAAAAATAGTAAATTTAAGTTCTGGATTAAGTATAGTAAATTTAAGAGCCGGATTAAAAACACTAATAATCAGTGCCGGATTGGAAATGGGTTCTCACCAAGCCATGTTCGATGTCAGTGGCAGAAGACATGGATATTAAAGCAGGCCTTTAGGAAGGCTTTCGGTCGTGCAGAATGAAGATTTCTCGCCACGCAATTCTCCATAGTGATTAAAAGCGACGTTTAGAAGAAAGTACCTCAAACGTCGACGATCCCAAGCAGGTTGCGCTTCACTAGAGTGTGAAATATAATTGGTATTGACACATCGCGAATGCAAATAAAGAAACATCATTGACTGTTAAGCTGAAAGTCTTGTAGATTATAAATAAACACATCGAACATACGCATGAAGCATTGGTAGTATCGGTATAGAGTCGGACGCCATGCTTTGCAGCATAGAGTTACGGCCTTTTATGATCGGAGTTAAAATCACGCTGAGGTTAACTTTGCCGTTCATCCTTACAGGGTCGATAAAATAAAGTACCAGTCACGCACTGGTGTCAATTTAATCGATTTTCCCCTCCCCCCAAATTACTGGCCTTGTGCCTATATAAGAAACCATTATATTAATTTAACAGGTGGATTGGCAGAATCGGTAGAGGTTTGAACGCCATGCTTTGACGCATAGAGTTACGGCCCTTTCCATTCTGAGTTCAAATTCCGCCGAGGTTAACTTTGCCTTTCATCCTTACGGGGTCGATAAAATAAAGTACCAGTAATGTACTGGATAATTGCTGGCCTTGTGCCAAAAGTAGAAACAATTATATTAATTTAACAGAATGTGATATTCACCGAAGATTTGTTTATAGCGAGATATATTTTAACTCAACTTAAAGGCACCTGTTGCATAGACAGAAGAGAAATTTTCATAAAAAATGAAAAGTTTTTGTCTTTATAAGATATAGAAAATAATAACATACTCGCTGAAAAGTGTTTCAAGTACATAAACAAATTAAACACGTACACATACGAACGCACACACACACACACTCTCAACAAATGTGTGCACACGCTGTGTTTATGTGTGTGTATATATATATATATATATAAATGCATTTACATACGTATATTATGTACACACACACACACACACACACATATATATATATATATATATATATATATATATATATATACTATATACACCTCGTATAAATATATAATATATAAATATAATAATGATTGAATGGATATCCATATGTAAGTATTGTTTTAAGTCGATTCTGCTTAGTATGACAAGTCACACTTCAGTGCTACTTGTAACATGTAAACCAGTACAACCACTCGCATGGTCGGCTCGTTGGCGACTAAACTGGCAACCCCAACAAGTTTACTTGGTGAGGAGGGTGATTTAGGACACCCTGCAGGACAAAAAACAAAACCTGACAAAGGGCGGAAAAACTCATAAGAGTCAACGGCCATCCAAAAATGTGTAAATATGTATATACACATGTACATATGTATGTGTATTATATGCGTGTGTATATGCCTGGGGTGTCAGGGAGGGGCATGTACCTCTGTAGGGGGGCTAGCCATGCCCTTTTCTGGATAGCTCATCCTGCATTGGGTCCCACCTTACACTCAGCTCTCACCTGTAGCATGCGACAGCGGCCACGCCCCGATAAACTTGGATGGCGGGCCGAACCAGGTTGAGGGTAGCCGGACGGGTCTGAAACCCTCCGGTGAGTTAGATAGAGGATGCCTACTCCTACATGCGAAGACTGGACCCGGCGGAGTGCGTGGAGGAGGACAACATCGTCCCAACGGTCACGAAGGCGGCGACAGCAAGCGGTTTGGAGCGCTGGGACACGGCAAGGCACTACAGACGTCGTGGCCATCCACTGCAGCCAAGGAAGTCCTTGGTCGTGATGGTCCTCCGTACCGCCGGATTCTGGCTTCTGCGGCCGAGTGTATGGGACCGTCACAGTGCACTGGCCCTCCCACTATAAACCTTCCCGCACAGGTTTCTTCTTTAGCGTGCACTCCCAAAGCTCTGCGGCGATGGGCGAGAGGCGGAGTTAACAGGTGGAGGTAACCTCTGGGAGTTGAAGAGAAGAGACGAGACGGGCAGATGTCACTGAGGCCCGTGAAAGGAGGAGAAAGGCATCAGCAGCTGCCCCAAGCGACTCCGGTCTCTTCCCTGCTCCCACTGTCCCCGGACCTGCAAGTCAAGGATAGGCCTCCACAGCCACTTTCGTGCCCACGGCAGACGGGAACAACAATGAAGATGTCATCATCGTTTACGACGGACAACCAACATTCTGCTTAACAAGTATTACGTATGTCGTAGGTATATATATACATGTATAAGTATGTGTACGGTTGTGAGTATATGCTCTGTGGCTGCCTCAAAATGTACATGGTGTACTAAAGTTCGATTTACAAATATTATATATATATATATATATATATATATAGTTACGTTATTCCGGGTTGAAAACTTGTTTATAGAATTCTTTCTGCCTTTGTTACTCTAAAGATAAACTATAGCTTTTCTATCGACCAATGACCTACACCCATCCCACTCCCTACCCTCTCCTACCACTTGAAGAGACCTATAAATACCATATTTATTTTTTGATACGCAGATTCCTGATGATTTTTAAAGAATGAAACAGTTCTAGTCCTGTAGAATCTCATCTATATTAAAACTATATATATATATTTATATATGTATAAATTTTAGTACAGCATTAACGAAGCTTTAGGCTGCGGCTAAGCTAACGAATGCAGATTCGGAATGTAGCTTTAGCACTCGATGGAGAATAATACCCCAGAGTTATAACAATACGTTTAGACAGATTTGCAAATCAAATATAGCGATCGGCAGTCCAGCCGCATTGCCATAGCAATGAAAAAAAAAATGTCAAGGGCGGTGCCCCAGCATGGCCTCAGCCGGATGGCTGAAACAGGTAAAGAGTAAAAGAGTATATATATATATATCTAGGGCGGGTAAAAATCCCGAGTTCTCTCCAGCGGTCTCTGTCCCTCATTATCGCTGCCATGTCCTGCGTCTCCAACAGACCAGTATCTGTCCTTATAGCATCAACATACGTTAACCTTGGTCTTCCTCTTCCAGTGTGTCCATGTAGGGGCTCCCACAGGAGCACTGAGTGCAATGTCAACTCTGGATGTCGGTGAGCATGTCCAGCTAACCTCAGTCTCCTCTGTGTCAATTTTGAGCTGACTCTTGTGAGGCTCCCATACAGCTCTGAGTTTTTCATCATCAGTGTATACTGATTAATGCTCAGCATTCTCGTGTAGCCCCCTTCCACCATCTGACTGAGTTTCTTGGTCAGTGTTCAAGTCTCAGACCCGTACAGCAGCACAGACTCCACTACAGCCATATATATATATATAGGTATATATATATTTAATATATATATGTATATATATACATACATACATATATATATATATTTATTTATATATATATATATATATATATATATATATATATATATATATATATATATATATATATATATATATATAAATATATATATATATATATATATATATATATATATATATATATATATATATATATATATTGCTGAACTCCTTATTGTAGAGTTTTTTCGGAATGTTTTTGACTGTTGTTTCTTGTAAACAAACATTCGTCTCATTCTGACGTCACTAGCCATGTCTTTCCTCATGTGCGTTTTTCATAATCACGCATGATGGTGAACGAGCCTGTTTTAAAATTCCTTTTTTGGCATATTAATCTGTGAGAATCCTGGTTATCGAGTTGAGCTCTGCTGAGGATTGAATTCCAACCGTGACCATCTCCACTGAAAGTTTTCATGAAATAGTCTTTAAGACTATACAGAGCATTTGAAGTTTTTCCAAATTGAAGGATGAGTATTTTGAACTTTATTTTATCATGAGTTAAGGCTCTATTGATTTTTCCCTGCATTTCACTAAATCCTGTGGATGAATTTATATCCTGATTCTCTTTGAGATGAGTTTGAATTATTTTTCCCACATCTTACGTTAACTATTTTTCCCATATTGACGCTATAGTCACTTATATATTATGGAGTGCGGTTGGCTTTTCGCTGCAGTGTTTTCTATACCTCTCATTTATATATTTATACTCGGATTTTTTTCATAGAGTGCTTAAATTAGTTGTGACTAATCCCGGTTTTTTTAATAAAAAACTGTGGTAATATTGCTTTTTGCTTAACTCATTATTGTAGAGTTTTTTCGGAATGTTTTTGACTGTTGTTTCTTGTAAACAAACATTCGTCTCATTCTGACGTCACTAACCATGTCTTTCCTCATGTGCGTTTTTCATAATCACGCATGATGGTGAACTAGCCTGTTTTAAAATTCGCTTTTTGGCATATTAATCTGTGAGAATCCTGGTTATCGAGTTGAGCTCTGCTGAGGATTGAATTCCAACCGTGACCATCTCCACTGAAAGTTTTCATGAAATAGTCTTTAAGACTATACAGAGCATTTGAAGTTTTTCCAAATTGAAGGATGAGTATTTTAAACTTTATTTTATCATGCGTTAAGGCTTTATTGATTTTTCCCTAGATTTCACTAAATTCTGTGGATTAATGTATATTCTGATTCTCTTTGAGATGAGTTTGAATTATTTTCCCACATCTTACGTTAACTATTTTTCCCATTTTGACGCTATAGTCACTTATATATTATGGAGTGCTGTTGGCTTTTCGCTGCAGTGTTTTCTATACCTTTAATTCATATATATATATATATATATATATATATATATATAGATATATATATATATAAATGAAAGGTATAGAAAGTATTGTAGCAAGAAGTCAACAGTATTCCATAATATATAATATATCAAATAATTATGGTTTTATAAATATAGTTTCCATTTATTAATATATTGTATATATGTATATATATGTATGTATGTGTATATATATATATATATATATATATATATATATATATATATATATATATATATATATATATATATATATATATATATATATATATATATACACACATAGATACATACATATATATATATATATATATATATATATATATATATATATATACATATATACAATATATTAATAAATGGAAACTATATTTATAAAACCATAATTATTTTATAATATATATTTCAAGGGCGACCAAGGTAAATTATGGTGCGCTTTCATCAGATAAAATACAGATTTGTTTTATAAATAAATATTGACATACCCGGAAAAAAGACAACCTCAACGGTTGAAATTCGCCGGATAGTCTCCACTAATTTGTTGAGTGCTTTATATCAGTTATAAAAATGTTTAAGCTTGTTGAATCCCAACAATTTAAATATAACTTCTGTATATACATATATATATATATATATATATATATATATATATATATATATATATATATATATATATATATATATATATATATATATATATATATATATATATATATATATATATATATATATATATATATATATATAAATCAGCATTCTACTCAAAATGTGTACATATGGTTGTGGGGACACCCTGTATGTATATAATTCTGTGTGTAATTGTCTGTTTACTTCTGTACATGAAGCGCCTTTGTCAGTTTGACTAAAATGATTTTGTTATTCCTTCTTAAATTATTTGTTTATGTGTCCTATATCTTGGTAAATTCTCAAAAACAACTTCCATTTTGAAATTATCAATCCAGACATCTGATATCAATAAGTCAATGGAAACTATTGAAAAGCCAGAAATAAATAAAAAACAAATTGAAGACACACGATAGATTTAATTAATTACTCTTTTAGAGTAAGCTAGCTGAAAATTGGTCGATTGATATCTTACATTTGTTCAACAACATTATTGTTGGTAACATATTTTGCAGCATTTATTCTAAAAAGTAAACATCGGAATCAAAATAAAGCGAACCATATTTCATTAAAGGGGGTGAAAAGTATCTAGCATATATACATGGATATGTTTATATTTGTTTATTGCGAATATGATTATGATTATTAGAACATGTAGGTGACTGGCATCACCAGTCTGAAGAGCGGGTTGGTAACGGAGTCGGATCTATAAATTATTTGTGTGACCCTGAGCAAATCGTTTGCGAGACGCGCGTAACGGGTTGATACGGAATAAAAATCTAAATACATGTAAACGAACTTCATCGTTCTTATATATATATAAAGTTTCAAATTATCTAAGGGCTGTGAAATTTGAAATTTGAAAATATGAGAATCCAGAACACAGAGAATATCAGAAATAACTGTCGATTGTTTTAAATAATAGCTGCGAGAATCTGGAAAAAAATCAACTTTAATTGTCGTAAAAAGTGGATAGTGTCAAGTATTGAAAATTGAATAACGTGCGAGTGTTTTCCATTTATGCGATGAAGACAACTGGCATATTTTAGGATGCTATAGTAAATAGCTTGGGACCAGAAATTTGTCCATGATCTTAATAGCACAAATCAACAGATATACCCAACTGTCATTTTCTATCAATGTCGCTTTTCCTGCAAGATTCAAATGTCTCGTGTTATTCTGTCTAATTTACCATCTGATTATCTATATACTACATTATATGTATGACGACTCATCAACCTATCCTTTATTTTAAAAATAATTTACTGAGTATACTCAGGCACAATGACGTATATAACCCCACTAACACGAACATGCAAAAACGCATATGTGAGTTCGGTAGCCTACTATAAAATGCAGATTCTCTCACATAGCTGATAAAATAAATAATTATGTTATAAACCAAATTGACGATTTTATGTTGAAAATAAACAAGAAAATGAAATAATAAAATGAAAATAAAAAGGGAAAGAAAATAAACATTTACTCTACTCCAAACTATTTCCCTGAAATTTCTGATTTCTAATAATACATGAGTTTATTAGTATAATCATGTCTACGTTGGTGTTTTTTATGTCTCAGTTAAAAGTTTGCAAATTTTAGTTCCAACCTATCAGAGTTTCTGAAAGTGATTAATCAGTAGTGTCATTTGCATCAATCAGTATTCGGTTTTCTTAATATAATATATATTCTTGTACATCTACCAAACATCTACCAAAGCCGATATCCAAAACATCAAAACATGGTGTCATTGAAAGGAACCATGTCCATGTCGACCAATTGAAAACTTCCTAAATAAAGAAGAAATCTACAAGGCAACGCTATTGTAAGAGAGGAAAACCAATAAACTTTACATTGGAGCAGCCCAGAGAATGTTCAAGGCCAAATGTACAACACATTTGAACTCTATTTGTAACAGTGTTAGAAGGAACACAATGTCTTTATCACGTAATGTTGGAACATAGTGGATAAAACCGGAAAACTTATACATCAATTCCTATACATATGGTTTTGGCATGAACACCCTATGCACCAGCGCATTGCAGAACAATCACCATATTTACAAAATAAACATGCTTATCAAACAAAACCGGTGCCACATGTTTGATATCCTATAACACATTAACAAAGGAAATAGTAGTGGATATATAACAGTAACATTAAATACAAAATACCAGCTAAGCAAGCCCATGAAATACACTAACACAATAGACACAAAAGAGGCACTATTATCCCAAACTCCTAGTGTGTATATCAAAGCATTCATTACACATCACTACAGCTGAAATGTCTTGCACATACGCAGTTACATAGATAAACACTGGCGTACTAATTTGCAAATTATTAGCACTCATATTAGTAGTTAATTAATTATATATAGCTGAAAGCATGAGCACCTGCATCTATGATGATATGTATAAAAATAAATACAACTCGAAGTCATGTGAAACTTAACGGCTAACTCAAACTATGTTTTAAATATTAATCTACTTGCAATACACATATGTACACACGAAAGTGAACATATACACACCACAATACGTTCATAAATATATAGGCACAGAAAAATTACTTTAAGGGCCGATGCGCGATTATGCATATTCATGAGCTTTTGCCAGTTGGTGCGCTTGCGGGAAAATGCGAATGCATCTATCTATCTATTTGTATATATATATATATATATATATATATATATATATAGGAACCAGTAAGACCCCGACAGCTGAGCTCAAGCAGTTTCGACGGCTAATTAGCCGTCGAAACGGCTTGAGCTCAGCTGTCGGGGTCTTACTGGTTCCTATTACCCACTCTACTACCCCAAGTATTGAGTACTTTGGTGCGTTATGGTCCACCTGGTTCCTTACCACATTTCCTTCGTTATATATATATATATATATATATATATATATATATATATATATATATATATATATATATATATATATGTATATATATATATATATATATATATATATATATATATATATATATATGTATATATATATATATGTATATATATATATATATATATATATATATATATATATATGTATATATATATATATATATATATATATATATATATATATATATATATATATATATATATATATGTGTATATATATATATATATATAAATATATATATATATAAAATACGTAGTTAAGAAAGCCACAACAATGCAGAGGGGAATCTCGAGGTAGGAAGTGAATGATAGATAGGAGAAACAGGTGAAAGTGAAAATTGAGAGAGACAAAGATGAAAACAAAACAAAGGTAGAAGGGTTACCGTAGTGGAGATTTAATCCCAATATTTCGGGCTCACGCCCATTAACGGGGGAAAAGTTCCAAAAGGGGGGGAACAGGCCAATCGGAGAAAGTTGTGATGTCGTTAAGACGAGTCAGATGGGACGTGTTCCCTCAGCAACTGCCCGATACGGGGGGCAGATTGCCTACGCACCTATGTCGTATATAAGATTCAATGCGATAAATGTAACAAGTTTTACATAGGTAGCACCATCCGACCCCTACATGTTCGTATCAAGAAACATATCAACACCAACGCATCTTCCTTCCGTAAACACATCCTTAAATGCGGAAACCCACAGGTTAGACCCTTGGTCACAGTCCTAGCGACTGAACGCAGCATCGGATCCTTAAGGATAAAGGAAGCACTTGTTATTAAGAACCTCAGACCCCCACTTAACAACCGGGCTGAGAGAAATGAGCTGACATGGCTAACTTAACCATAGTGACCATTCACAGCCTACGGCCTGCTATCTTCACACACACGCACGTATATGCATACCCATACGCATACACACACACATCTATATTTATACACGCACACATGTTTTTACAACCTACCACCTTTCACACCCTTTGATTTCCAGCTTCTACAGCCCACTATCTTTCACACACACACGCACTCACACATATACACACACAGTTACACACACATGTTTACCCATACGCTTACACACACACATCTATATTTATACACGCACACATGTTTTACAACCTACCACCTTTCACACCCTTTGATTTCCAGCTTCTACAGCCCACTATCTTTCACACACACACACACACTCACACATATACACACTTACACTTATACACACACAGTTACACACACATATATATTTACACACACATATTTTACGGCTTTCACACGCTAGCGCACCCTCTTGATTTAACCCATTTGGTCAGTAGCTTTTGCCACAGCCTATCACGCGCACGCGCATTCTTTCCCTCGTTTAAATTTTAAATAATTTTCTCCCCATAACGGCATTCCTGTCTTAACGACATCACAACTTTCTCCGCTTGGCCTGTTCCCCCCCCCCTTTTGGAACTTTTCCCCCGTTGATGGGCGTGAGCCCGAAATATTGGGATTAAATCTCCACTACGGTAACCCTTCTACCTTTGTTTTGTTTTCATCTTTGTCTCTCTCAATTTTCACTTTCACCTGTTTCTCCTATCTATCATTCACTTCCTACCTCGAGATTCCCCTCTGCATTGTTGTGGCTTTCTTAACTACGTATTTTACACATTTCACAATGCTTCAAGCAAACTTTAACACCCTCTTATACATATATATATATATCTATATATATATATATTGGTAAACGGAATAGAAAATGCTGACAAATTGTTCACAGTTGAAAAATGGTTTAATTAGGAATAAAAGAGTATTAGTGATTGTATGGGTCAGTATTCAGTTGTGGTTTTAAGTTTTTAAGTTTTTACCGGTTGCGCATTTCTAAATGCTTTTCAAAAATAATTTTGAGATAGAGTGTCCGTGCTGTTTGCTCTGATCTGATTAGTTTTGGGAATTCTACCTGTTTTTATGTTAAAAAAGTGGCTCCAGCGTTACTTTGGTGTTGCAAAAATTCTTGTGGTCAAAACAATTTTGATTGGTCGGTAGAGGTCATCTGAATGTAAAAAATTGATTTTGCGCCAAGACTGTTTTTATGTTAAAAAAGTGGCCCCAGCAAAAATTCTTGTGGTCAAAACAATTTTGATTGGTCGGTAGATGTCATGTGAATAAAATATTGGTTTTGCGCCAAGATTGAGAAATGACTCTTTCACAACAAATATGTTTGTGTGTGTGTGTGTGTGTGTGTGTGTGTGTGTGTGTGTGTGTAGTAGTAGTAGTAGTAAGGTGTTCGATGTTGTGATAATGGTTAGCAGCGATGTGTGTCAAATGGCTATTAAGATAAGTGTGTGTGTGTGTGTGTGTGTGTGTGTGTGTGTGTGTGTGTGTGTGTGTGTGTGTATAGCAGAGTAATTGGTGGTGGCAGGGATGGTCAGTAAGAATGTGTCTGAAAGCAATGGGGGGGTATTTTAGCATGTCAAAAGATATTTTTCAGCTTTTGTCTTATACGGAGAAGTGCGTGTGTGTGTATATATAAGTCTCTTTGTATGTTGATGTACGCGTGTGTATGTGTGTGTGTATATATATGTGTGTGTGTGTGTGGGTGGACCAGTATTTTTTTCCTCCTGGTAAAATGGTGTACATTATTCGATTTTTTCAGTAAAATCGGTTCTCTTAATATATATATATATGTGTGTGTGTGTGTGTGTGTATTAATAAAAGATCGGAGGCCATATTCAGTTGATTCAGGTTTATACATATTTCACTCAGGATTATCAATTATGATAGCTTGAGTTCTTCAGACGCTAAAACCTAAAATAAACATAGAAAGTTCCTAAGAAACCATTAAATTTAGAAAATTCTAATAATTTCCAAAAGATTTTCTTTTCATGATACAGGATATAGATTCAGAAAATACAAATACAAGATACCTAGACAGAATATATCACAACTGACCTGGTGTAAAATAAAAACAATATCAAAACCATTGTATCATGCAACCAATGAACCATACCAAGAAACAAAGAAACACAACGGAACAAAAGAAAATCGGATTCATATACCATATCTGAATTTGTAGCGGCAATAAAATCAAACCAATAGGATATAGGATATAAATCAAAGCAGGATAATTCAGGATAAAGTATTATATATCTATTACGCTGGCCACTTTTGTCCGCCTATAAAGGTTCTTTGATCGATTTTCGAAGCTATTTATATCAACCAACTCAACAATTATTATTATTTTCCTGCGTCTGTGTTTCCATGTAAATATATGGAATAAACAATATTTGATGTAACACAACTCATCCTTAGGATTGTATGTTCTACCGACTTTGAATATTTATTACAAAATTAAACATATCTAATATATTTAAAACGAAACCCAGTGTATCTTAATTATCAAAATTGCGATGCTATAGATATGTTTATTTAGAAACCTATCAACTAATATGGGAAATATGTTAAAGACGGATGGATACCGTGGTTGAGTGTACTAAGGTTTCTATACTAATTTGTACAGTACGGTAATGATTCCAAACATTGTTTTTATTATACATTTTATGGTATAAATTCGCGTTAGTGTGAGGATTAATTTCGATTAAATAGACATTTTCTTCTGGTGCTACAACGTCAAATATTCTAAGTTTGTAAAACAAAAATCAACATAGATGCATTTCAAATCTGAATGCCAGTTACCCTTCAGATTTCATTCTTCAGGCAGTTTCCAATTATTAGCTACGGTCTTGGTTCATTTCAATGACACCAGGCTTTGGCTGGCGGCTCTGAACAGATGCATATTTAAGTAACTATTTTGAAATACAGCCGGAGTAAAATCCTGTTTATGAATTCCTTCAGCTATTATAATGTTTAGGTATGGCGGACAAAGTAAGATTGCAGTCTTATCAAAACATGTCCAGCTTCTACAGGGATATTTTAAAATTTATCCGAAGAAATCTCTCTTGACAGACTGGTATGAAGTCATTGCTCAGCAGACTCCAACCGGTATGGGTTCAGCTACACCTCCGAGACCAAACGAATAACATAAATAAAATGTTCCTTTCTATAAAATGTTTTCTTTATATAGCTTCAAGTGAATTATATCGCATAGTTTGAAACTAGAATAGTTATGTATGTCTTAGTTGGCAAATAGCCTTATATCAATGAGCTACTGTCTTTGTTTAAGAGCTTCACTAATTTCAATTTAGCAGTTCATATCAAGGAAACAATATTTCACCAGCGTTCGTTCCATCAAACTAAATGGATGGCTGGATGTTCGTTCTAAATATTTGAAAATATGTCAAAAATCTATCAATATTTCAGAAAACGATATCTCAAAGAAATAATTCCTTTTACAGCTAGACCAGTCAGACAGAGAAATAGGTTTAATCAATAATCGCTTATTGCTATTTCAGTTATCATCTATCTATCGCTTTAGAAAAATCCATCACTGTCTTAGTATCTGTTTAAGCACTCAATACGCAACATTATACCGAATTTCAGTTGGAAAAAGGTTTGAAAGATAAAGTAATTAAAAAAAGCAAATCATGATAAGGAATATTAATACTGAAATGAAATAAGGAAGGACGTATCTTAAAACCGAAGAGGGAAACAATATTATCAACACAATGAGATTGGTATGAATATCATATACAGGCTACTAACATGTTTCCTAATTACCATTTGATGTTGCCTTCGAAAATAATATATAATAATTTTATTGCTTATTTCAAGATTCACTTCTTTTAAACGTTTAAAATTTCAACACTTCCGGTATATCACCACCACCACCAGCACCACTTCAACTATCATACGTATAGACAGAACGAGAAAGAAAGAGAGAATGTGTGAAGAGAGAGATATAAATAGATAGAGTGACTATGTGACAGAGAGAGAGAGAGAAGGAGAGGGGGGGGGGGTATACCCTGAGCAAGATAGTTGGATAACATCCACGAGCTTAGCTGATCACGCTTTGGGATCCAGCTGGATCAGTTAGAGATGTTTGCTTCTGTGAGGCTCGCTGGAAGGCATGTTTGAGGAGGACTCTGCCTCCACGACCTTCTCAGAAATAAGTGGGTGAAGAAGATATTGTCAATTTACATTTCAATTTACATATCATATCTATATGCATATATATTTGCGTATAAAACCAATACGTACACTACATATTCTAGCAGAACACCGCCCGCTGGCGGGTCTTCTGCTAGTATCTGTAAATATCCATCATCAGAAATATTGGTAGAAACTTAATTGAAACTGAACCATAGAATATGAAGCATATAAACATACAGGAACGTCAGACTTATATATGTATAATTATGTATATCACGCTGTGATATAAAACTAACCTAATATGAAATAATATTACAATGAATTCTATGCCACGTATTCGTTACTATCATATTATTTGTGTACTAACCGCATCATTTTTATATGAATCGTATGTATGTATGTATGTATGTATTTATGTATGCATGTATGTATGTATGTATGTATGTATGTATGTATGTATGTATGTATGTATGTATGTACGTATGTATGCATGCATTATGTATGTATTTATGTATATATGTCTGCAAGTATGTCTGCAAGTATGTCTGCATTTATGTAGGCTTGTATGTATGTAAGCGTGTATGTATGCAGGCTTGTATGTATGTAAACATGTATGTATGTATGCATTTATATATGCAAGTATTACGTATGTAATACAGAAACACTGGGTGAGTGGGGGTTTACAATAAAATCGAGTAAAAGCAAATTACAAAATCAATTTTCAATGAGATATAACAATACTAAATCCCCCAATATAATGGAGAGCTACCAGGGGCGACTCAGGTACACCAACAATCCTGACCCACCCGACGCTTCGAGGGCACCCCTCTCTCTCTCAAATTAACTAGCTTACGGACGCATGCTCAGAGTAGGCCCATTCATACGGGCCATTCTCGCCATATTCACCCACCGTTTTATCAAAATAATCATTTTGATGAAAAGCCTTTCTCTGTGGCTCCAGGAGTTTATGTACACGGTGTAGAAAATACTTTATAAGATGTTGCAATTGTTGTAACTAAACAAAACGTTTATTTAGCCTGAGGGAAAACCATGAAGAAAAGAAGAGTGGATGAGGAAAAAGTGACACAACATTAAATACTAATAGGAAATTGTAGTTGATTTGGATGAGATTATCTCTCTATAATGAAAAATTAATTCGCTTAAATCTAACGAAATATTTCTAAAGAAAACCTGTTTAGGTAGTTTTATGCCCACGAATGTTAGCCGAGTGAAAAGGATTATTCCGATGATTATCTGAAGTTCAGTAAATTAACGATGATACGTGCATAGATTTTAATCTGAATTATTAAATATAGAGAAAAACTATAATAGAATGTGAGTGATATTTGTTTATACAAATTGTATTTGTGGGGATTTATTAATTCATTTAGTTGGTAAAGAAAATGATCACGTATGAATAGAACACTTTAGAAGCCAAGCAGTATGCTACAGTAGAGAATATGGTGACAAGTGATCTGGTTTGAGTACACCCAAAGAATGGAGGAAACTTGTTAGGAAGAATATTCTATTCCTACTAGTTTGGTCTTAAGAGAAATCAGAGTGGACTTCGTCAGAAATGCAAACATGTAACTGGTCGTAACAAGAGGAGAGGAGTAATGGCAAATGAAATTAACAGATATCGTCGGTTATTGATACATATACATACATACATATATATATATAGGGGGCGGTGAAATGTACACAGGAATAACAAAACAAATGACACAGTACAAGGAATAAATATATTAGTTTAACGCTTGAATTAGCCGGAAAAAAGACTTAACGTTTCGGGCACTAGTCCTTGATCAGAAGATAAAGTTCGAAATAGAAAATAAATAGAAAGTAGTGAGTGATAAAATGAAGGAACGAGGGAAATGAGGAAAAAGCGGAGAACATAACACACGTGCATATTCAGTCGACCATCTTAGAGTATATATTTGAAATCTAGAAGACAAAAACACGTAGACAGATATATTACATGGATTCGAAATCCGCATCTCTTAGACACCGGGCGATTACGTTAACCACAACGCTAAAGAGTAGCCTCTTAGAAGAGTTTATACCTGCATTATATTTTGTATATAAATCCCGTCGAGGTTAACTTTGCCTTTCATCCTTCTGGGGTCGATAAAATAAAGTACCAGTAATGTACTTTGTAATTGCTGGCCTTGTGCCAAAAGTAGAAAACAATTATATTTTGTATATAAATAAGTGTGTTTTCCTGCGTGCGCGCGTGTGTGTGTGTGTCTACGTTTAATGTATTATAATGTAATATAGCAAAACACATGGTTTGTCAGTATATATTTCCATCATAGTTCGAAGCCAAATTTCTAATGCAGAACACAGTATCATGACGTCAAGAAGTCTAAAGACTGCAGGGATATTTTACTGTCCAACAAAATAAAATATAATAGACAAAATGTTTATGAAGTTTCCCTTGGGAAAATCAGAAGGAAAAAAATCGACATTTGTATAGCCGTAAATATCCCCCATCATATTCAATATGAATACAGAAATTGAATATATAACTAACTACATAACAATAGTAATACATAGTAATTTTCAATGACATTCACAAACAGAATTGATGTGAAAATAACGGGATATGTCTACGTGACCGCCTGAATTTCAAGTGATAACTTCCAAATAAATATCCGACATGTTACATATCATTAAAAAAAAGGAAAATAACTACTGTAGTCCCAGATAAACAATGCCTTACTAAAAGCTCAAGATAACTGACAACAGCTGGAATACTTTTGATTATCATCTCGCTCCTAATTGAATGTAGTTAGGCCTAGGGATAAACAAAATCTACATCAATAACAAAAATATACTCACGTTTTAAATTTCAATATTAAATATCTTAAGTAACATTGGAATTACTTTATACCGTGAGGAAGAGAAGAACGAGAGATGTGCTGTTTACAAATGGTGATGCATAGATTGGAAGTAGTGACAGTGGGAAGATTTATATCAGCGAAGAATAATGCAGGAGAAAAAGGAGAAAAGTGTTAATAGGAGGGCAAAAATAAAACAAAAAAAAAGTTGGTGAGGAATAGGGAAGAGCAAAACGATGGACACACATACATTCATATTTGCATCTCACTATCACCCACAGTGGATTGTCTCTCTGTTGCCCATCGCACTCTCTGACAGTATTGTTATACATATATATATATTTATAGTATTAAGGATACTATTTATGGTTATGTATATACTAAAACGTTTTATAGTTATATATATTTTAAACCCTAAACAGTGAAATACAGTAATTTATTACTACCTTATTACATCGATATATACATATGTTTCTGGATGTCTCTTGTGTTGGAAAGGAGGTCATGTATGTAAACAATCATTGAAAAATTGCTCCGAAGACACCAAACCTCGGTTTGGACGAAACAATTGTAAGCTAATAAATGGTTTGAACAGAACTTTGATTCATGTGATTTCTCTCTCTCTCTCTCTCTCTCTCTCTCTCTCTCTCTCTCTCTATATATATATATATATATATATATATAAAATATAAAGGTTTACATATACATAAAGTCATAGATATATATGTTGCAACCGGTCACGTTGTGGCTCTATGAAGTATTAATAGAATAAATAATCAGAGCAATATATAAAAAATCATGTCCTTAGAATTATTAGATAAAATATATACCATTTCCTCTCCCAATTAGCAAAATTAAGCATATAAAAATCAATTATACCAAGCTATAAGAATAAAGGCTCCTATGAAGAAATTTCCGACAAATGACCGAAAGCGGCCTCTTCACGGTGGCCCCAATATATATATTTATATATATAATGAGAGTTTAGCTTCGAACATAGATGTATACATATCGTATTTCTTTAGAAATACGAAATTCAATATACATATTTGTATGGAGTAGAGTGTTTACCGAAATGTGATCGTTTAATTTCTATAGGTCACCTTTTTTCGACAATATTCAGAATGTTGACGTGTGATGTCCATGGGCGTAATTACATTTTAAACCCTCGATTGCTATACAGAATATCTGTTCATATATACATCCACGATTTATTTAGGATAGTGTTTGGAGAGTGTTAGATGAGAAGTGATAACTATCTCATAAATCAACGAACTTTCTAGAGAGTAGAATAGACTTTTCTGGATAATAAAACACAAGTAATCTACTGACCCCGACACTTAATGGGCTCCTTTATTTATCGATTTCTGAAGGATAAATGAAAAAGGCAGCCATGGAGAGATTTGAACTCAGAATGCATTAAACCGGAAAAAATACAGCTTGTTATTTGTCAGAAATACATATTATTTCTAGGTCGAAGTAATAATCTATATATCTAAAACAGAGAATGTCTGTCTGACTCCCTCAAACTCAAGAACCATCCAACCGATTGTTTTCAAACTTTACACATGTAATACTGATGGTCCTTTGAGTGTTTTGAGCAAAGAATATTTCAAATTTTCAATTCTCTAGGGACGACATTAGGTGATTTAGCGATCTCTCTCTATAATTCTTAGTCTTTCTTTATAGATAGATGCATAGATATAATGTTGCGCCCTTATAATATCTGTCTGTATGTATGGCTGTCTGTATTACGACATTATGACGTCGCTATATGTGTATGTGTATATATATATATAGTGTATAACGTTTTTCGAAATATTTACTTCTGCGATTGATTTTATTTATTTCAGAAGATCCCGTTAAGGGTGAAAGCAGCGATGCTTTGCTTAAACTTCAATCTGTTATTTTAATATATATATATAATGATATATTCGTGTACAGATATTTTTGCATACACAATAACAAAATATAAACAAAAGTATTTATTTCGCGATTAAGTATTGATTTTCTTCGCACGGAAAAAACCCATGGGTATCTGTGACGAATTTTTTTTTTATAAGCACAAAATGTAGACACCATCCCGAAGCCGAGGTATTCCGTACTTGTCTATACTGTTTCAGAAAGGCGGAATAAACATGCCAATCTATGTTTAGAATCCCGAGCAACGCCGGGCCATTCTGCTAGTATAGATCTATTTGTGTGGACGCCAAGACAGTTATCACGTATATTGTCTTTCTTGGGTGAATTACTCACTTGCTATATCTGGAAAATTCGGACACATATATATATGTATATGCGCCTGTATGTGTGTGCACATAAGATTCATACATACACAATATACACAGATATATACATCAATATGAATGTACACAACGCACACACACGCACATATGTATATGTATGTAAACGGTAAACAGAAATAACAACACAATCGGTACAGTATATGGAAAGGATATATTAGGTTAACGCTTGATATAGCAGGAAGAGGGTCTTAAGGTTTCCGACGCTAGTCCTTCATCACACACACACACACACACACGCACACACACGCACACACACACACACACACACACACACACACACACACACACACACACACACACACACACACACACACACACACACACACACGCACACACACACACACATACACACACACACACACACACACACACACACACACACACACACACACACACACACACATATATATATATATATATATATATATATATATATATATATATTTATTAAATAACAGATTAAAGTTTAAGCAAAGAATCGCTGCTTTCCTTAACGGGATCTTCAGAAACTAACAAAGTCAATCTGTAAACGCAGAACTGGATATTTCAAAAAACGTTGCAACCGGAGGAAGACAGGAAGACGATACTTTGGTTCGTGGAAACGTTCGCTGGCTAAGAACGGGAAAAAACGAATATAATACGTCATTAATAGGAGCGGTGAAAAACAATTACGCGCAAAGACAGAACCACGTTTATGGTATAAAAGAGGTCGTAGTCTAATGTTCTCTTAGGTGGTGCATAGAGACGTTCTCTGGCAATGAACGAAAAATACGAAGATAATACGTCATATGTGGAGCGTGGAGAACAATAGCACGCAAAGACAAAACCACGTAAATGGTATAGCAGAAGTCGTAGACTAAATTCTCGTACGTATATTTGATTGTTATGGCGTATAATTTTCATATATTCTGGTACATATGGTTCGGCTATGTGTATACGGGAGTTTTGCGTCTGTGTGAGTATGCAGGTTCGTACGTATGTAGGGTGTGTGTATATGTGTACTTCATGTTTTGGTTGACTTACGTCTCCGAACATTCGTGTATTTACATGTAGGTATGTGTGTGCGCTTGTTATATACGTATTTATTTATATACGTTTATATAATTATTTATTTATTTGTATACACGCTTACACACACACACATATTTATATGTGCGTGGTTTTGTTTACCTATGGTAAGTTTTTGCGTATGCTTGTGTATGTACGGTTTTGTTTGCGTGTACGTATTTATTTATTTCTATGACTTCTGTATTGTATTTATTTACTTTGTTCTTAACTCCGTAACGAAGATTCATTCGGTCTCCTAGTTAGAATTTAGTCTACGACTTCTGCTATACCATTTACGTGGTTTTGTCTTTGCGTGCTATTGTTCTCCACGCTCCACATATGACGTATTATCTTCGTTTTTTTCGTTCATTGCCAGAGAACGTCTCTATGCACCACCTAAGAGAACATTAGTCTACGACCTCTTTTATACCATAAACATGGTTCTGTCTTTGCGCGTAATTGTTTTTCACCGCTCCTATTAATGACGTATTATATTCGTTTTTTCCCGTTCTTAGCCAGCGAACGTTTCCACGAACCAAAGTATCGTCTTCCTGTCTTCCGCCGGTTGCAACGTTTTTTGAAATATCCAGTTCTGCGTTTACAGATTGACTTTGTTAGTTTCTGAAGATCCCGTTAAGGGTGAAAGCAGCGATTCTTTGCTTACACTTTAATCTGTGATTTAATAAATATTTGCTCTACGGTTCTTATATATTTGATATATATTTATCCTTATCGAGCTCTCTTTGGATTTTAGTCTTCAAATTTATTATTATTACTATATATATATATATATATATATATATATATATATATATATATATATATATATATATATATATATATGTATATATATGTCAGATAGGGTGTGGTAAAAAAAAAACAGGTGGACAATAACCCACCAGAGTACTCAATACTTGGGGTAGTAGAGTGGGTAATATGAAAAAATTCAGGAACCCGACGGCTGAGCTCCGGCCGTTTCAACAGCTAGATCCGTCCGGATATAGCTGCCGAAATAATGGCTGGAGCTCAACCGACGGGGTCCTGAATCTTTTCATATACATATATATTAATATATATATATATATATATAATTAATATATATATATATATTAATGCAGCTTTTCTACATTCTCTGCATTCTGAACTCGAGAAGAAATCTTATAAACAATTAACATTTGTAAAATTATCACCTTTCGACTGTAGATGCAAGACCAGACATTTCCCACCAACATTTGCAGTTTTTATAAAACGGTTGTGGTTTTACGGTTGAGCGATTAGATCTCATCATCGAGAAAATGTGTGTCCCTTTATAAGCAAAATAAAAAGGTTCGGTCGAATATTACTAAAATACTTAGACCAATTTAATTAAATATATCTTCAGCAATAATGTTTAGCTAAGAGCCTAAGAAAAACGCCCTCACTACTGTTACTGCTGTTTATTTTATTATTTTATTTTTTTTGTTTATGTGAATTGCATATTACTGTAAATATCAGTATAAATGCTTGGGTATAGTTAGCTCCTTTATTGTATGTCCTATATGATGACGGCCATCTTCCATTGAATAAATCAAAGCAAGAATACGTCACGTAGAATTAGCCAGTGTCTGGATTTATATATATAGAATGAACCGGATTTGGTGCAAGCCACTAACGTATTTCTTCCTCATCGTTTGCCTTGTATTTTTATAGCAGCAGACAATCCAAATACGATAAGAAAAACAGCGTTTATTCTTTTTTATCGATATTACTGTTATTTCTACTCTATTTGCTGATACTTCCTTATCTGATGACCAGATCAGTCATCGTATGATTTTTATTTTTTTTCATGTTAACAACAGTGCCATGCAATTAGCCAATGTTTCGTTATCTACTCTATGTGCGTTGCTGTGGCCCAGTAAACAAATACATTATTCTTATCATATTTTGCAGTACTTGCTGTGTGAGTTGTGATTGAAATTTGTGTTGTGTGAGTTATACCATTTTGTTAAAAGTGCCTCACACAAAATATATAATGTGCTTATAAAATTAGTATTTATCATATCTAGAGTTGATATATTTAGTGGATTGGTTTGGAGAAAAAGTGTTCCTAGTCCTGTGAGATTGCCACACTTAACATCCGTATTGAACAATTGCAAGTTAACGGCTGCAGTAAAATATTGTACTGGGAGGGAATTCCAGAAAATTAATGCTCAAAGTAGGAACAGGGCCATATAGGTTATTACGAAGAAGCACAAGGAAGGTGTATGTCTGTTTCCAGCCAGATCTGAGGAACACAATCTGAGGAACAAGATGTCGAAGAGGATAAGTTAGCGATTTCTTGCCACATTTTCATCTTTATTTGTTCATTACATGAGATAAATTTACTAATATGAACGAAATTTATACATACTCCGATTAGTATCATGAATTAAGTACAATTTATTTTCATTTCTGAACCTATCTGTTTGACTAATTTATACATTTTTGTTCTACATAGACGAAGAACAAGCTGTCAAAGATTGACAAACACCAGCTCTAAGGAAAGCTCTGCCTGACGCAAGACGGAAAGTGGTTGCACCTGAAAGCAAACACCGGTATGCACGCAGATAAATTTTGTTTCAAATCACAGAATTACGTCCAACAGATAACGGTCATTAGTTACTGTAAGGGCTTGATTAACCGAATCAAAATAATAGATCTTAAATGATTTAGATAATTAACTACACGACACCTTCTAAAATCTCCTAACATAAGATTTATTGCTTATAAAACAAAGGATGTATTTAACCCAAACATTGCAATATGCACCATACTCCTATCTATCAACATCATTAATACATACAGATTCCATTAGTTGTTGTCCTTTAACTTAGCCGTTAATTTATACCTTAAGATTGACAAGTACCGAACCAATAGAAATTCTCATGTATTTAAAATATAACCTATTTATAATGTTAAACTTAATAGCATAAATCGCAGAATAATCTTTAACTTTTCTATAGACATAGTTATATTCAACACAGTTGCATACCATTACAGTGAGGCTTTAACTACAAGTGGCTTTAACCAGGTATTGGTTTACACGAATGAACGGTTCTTGGTTCAGTCATTCATCTAAACTAGATGTTTCTCCAAGTATATTCAGGAACTACATATTTCTTATTACGTACCATTCGCAATAACAGATATATTTAACAAACGTTTTAATATACACATTAATAAGGTTGTGTAGAAAGTATCGCTTTCACGATAGTATGCTACAACAGAAGAAAACAAATATCTATGCTGTCTTTGTTCTAGGTCACCAGCCTAAATCTGCCAGGATTAATCCACTTATTCATTGAGACGAGTCAGTGACTTATAGTGTGACCTTCCCTTCACTTGATAGTAGGTTTGTGACTTGTCAAATCATCTGCCTATCATAAGAGTAAGCGACTAAGGCCTTCTTTAAGCAATAAATCGTACTTTATCTTGGTAGCAAATGTGAAAGATATAACTGGAAATAACATCATCATCGGTAGAGGGTCGGACGCCATGCTTTGCAGCAAAAAGTTACGTCCCTTTCCATTCTCAGTTCAAATCCCGCTGAGGTCAACTTTGCCTTTCATCCTTACGGGGTCGATAAAATAAAGTACCAGTAATGCACTGGTTAATTGCTGGCCTTGTGCCAAAAGTAGAAATAATTATATATATACACAAGGGCGGAATCGAATCAACGACATTATCATCGTAAGTCCAACGCTCATACCTCTAGTCCACGCACCTTCACGGAGTCAATAACATTTAATACTAATTAACTACTGGAGTCAATGTAATCGAATTTCCTCCCCCCAGGAATTGCAGGCCTTCTGCCTAATTTAGAGATCATTAATTATTTCCGGGTATACAATTTATTATCACATTTCACAAACATACAATAAGAGTTCATTTTGTTTATTTGTAATGTTTTAAATAATTGCTTTATTGAAATATTAACTTTCTTTGAAAGTCACTTGAAATATTATAGAGAAAAACTCGAGCTGGGTACGGCTGGAAGGATTTCATCAAGGTGTATACTAAATTAGACGAACACGAAGCCAAACAATATCACTAACTCTACTGACACGACATAGTACAACAATTTGTTAAGACAAAAAGATTTGATAATGCTGAATTCTCAGTCCATAACACTTCCAACTAACTCCCTATTCACGTGTAGTCTGAAATTCCTAGTGACATACAAAAAACTTGGTAAAAGATATTCCAGTTGTCTATTTAACCATGCACTCCGCCCTCCAAACACACACTCACGTACACATACACACACCACCACCAACACCCCACAAACACAAACAGACACACGCACATACGCACAAACATACAAAGACATACGCCCACCTTCGCTTATGCATAAAACATTACGTAATGATGGCAGGGGGTGTTATATATCCGCATATTGCATTTAAATTATACGGGGTTCTTATTTCATAACCCGGTAGTCGTTAATCACACAGATATAGAATTATTATTCTTGTTATTTTTATGTATTTGTATTTCGCTACGACTTGTTGCTAAGCATCGAGTAATAATATCCGTCTTTCTAATTTCCGTTTGCTTAATGCCGCATATACAGCCACATACAGTGTGAATACAAACACACTAACCCGCATACTCCCATACATACACGCATATATACTTATATATGCGTGTATCTATGTGAGTATATATATATATATATATATATATATATATATATGTGTATGTAACATCAGCATCTTTCTTAATGTTATTCTTATATATATATATATATATGCGTGTGTGTGTGTGTTATATCACATTTTTTGTCATATTTTTCCATGTCTCCTAATCTTCCTCATATTGCTGACACAATATATATACATTCCAATAAAATGGAAAAAATGCTGTTGCGTTTCTGGCATTAATTATGGTGGAGAAAACAAATGGTTTAATATTTTTATCATCCAACAAAATCTTGAAACTATCACACACAGACACACACGTACAAAATCTATAAGGACAATACTGTTATTATAATGAGTTTTCCATACGCAGTCATTCGGTATTTTAGATATAGCAGCTGAATTCGCATGAATTACAAATTATATATATATATATATATATATATATATATATATATATATATATATATATATGTATATGTATATATATATATATATGAGAATGTATGACCAGGACGGCAGAGCTCAAGCCGTTTTGACGGCTATTTCTGGTCCAGAAATAGCCGTCGAAACGGCTTGAGCTCTGCCGTCGGGGTCATACTTTCTCCTATTACCCACTCTACTACCCTAAGTATTGAGTACTCTGGTGTGTTATGGTCCATCTGGTTCCTTACCACAACTCCTTCGTTATATATATATATATATATATATATATATATATATATATATATATATATATATATATGTCCAGTTCTATGAGGGTCTACCCTTCCAAACACCCTAACAATAGACTACCTGTATTAGAAACGGAACTCTCGATTAACACTATAGACGAGAGAGCCCAAATTCCCACACTATGCTAAACCCATGGCCTCCAAATACCTGATACTCAAAGTCTCAGCAATGTCCAGTAGTTCTAAGTTTAATATTCTGATCGCAGACTTTGTACGAGTTATGAAGAACGTGTCCCGCATGTGCGACCCAACAGAAATGGAAAGACACATCCAACACTTCATCAACCGCATGCAGTTCTCTGGCTACAACAAAAGAGACAGAATCAGAGTATACGAAGGAGCCATGGAGAAGTATAAGACCCTCATAGAACTGGCCATCAAAGGAATTTGCCCATTATAGAGCAGCAAATCATGGAATAGCTTAGATAGGACTAAACATAAGATAGGGAAAGCCACCTCATGGTACGACAACCAGAGATATCAGAGTGTCATGTTTGTGGACGCTACCCCTGGAGGGAAAGTAGCTAACCAGTGTAGAAAGGCCCTGAGAAAGACTCACTTAAAGATTAAGGTGGTAGAAAAGCCAAGAACCACTATAAAATCCCTGATCAGCAAAACCTACCCTTTAAGAAAACCCACTGTACTAATAGGAAATGTAAACCCCCGGATAAACTGTGAAACTAGAAACGTAGTCTATATCATAAGATGTACAGAGGGTACTTGGAGAAACATGACAACAACATACATAGGCGAGACAGCTCGTAGCATAGGTGAAAGGATAGACCAACACTGGGGGGGGGGGGGGGGGGCTAAAAGGACGAAAAAACAGTTCAGTACTATACGAACATGCCAGACAACAACACGACGGTAACATAGACAACATAGAAATTAGAATAATATCTAAACATAGAAATGACCCAGCAGATAGGCAAATCAGAGAGGCCAGCGAAATAGAACTTAGAAGACCAAGGCTAAACAGAAAAAATGAATGGAATAACAACAACACCCAAACAAACAACACTGACCTAAGAGAAGTATAAATAAATAAATAAATAAATAAATACATACACAAGCACAATAACAGCGAACACATAAACACACACTAGTAAACTAAGATAGAATACAATAACCAATACAGTCACCCAAACACGAACACACATAAAAAAACACACAAACGCATGCGCAGAGAAGACAAAAAAATAAACAAATAAATAAATAAATAAACAGACTAAATAAAGATGGCGTAAGCATACAATACAACGGGAGGAAACAATAGCACCACTGACGATGTTACAGATGTGCAACGAAAGAACTTTGTTAGACTATATATATGTGTTTGTGTCTATATTGTATCTGTATTTTTGACCGTTGGTCAGTCAATGGTAACATTGAGGACCGAATAAATTAAATTAACCGATATAAAAGACACAGAAGTGAAAACCAACCAAACAGTGAGTGTGTTTGTTATTAATTCTGGCAATATTATTACACAAATATGTCCCTCCCCAAGTATAACAATATTTGTTTCGACATACGATTTCATATCAAAAACGTCGGAAAACTAATTCATCGCCGTTATATATATATATATATATATATATATATATATATATATATATTCTTATTTTATTGATTCTGGGAGAAGAAAAGTAAATTCCAACATTCTAGAATTCTGGATCGATGAAATAAAACCCAGATATGTATTGGTTAACTACGATATATTGCGACCAGTTCTTTGGGAAGAAAACATCATTCTTCGGGACTGGGCATATCAAAAGACTGTCTGATGATGTTATAACTGTTGAATAAAGCTTATCACCGATTTAACAGCGAATATGATAAACGAGGTTAATTTTAACCTGCTGACTTACACTTCTTGTTTATATATATATATATATATATATATATATATATATATATATATATGCATGTGTGTGTGTGTGTGTGCGTGCGTGTGTGTATGTCTGTTTGTGTGTGTGTGTATATATATAAATATCAATATTATTTTTTAAAGTGAATCTCGAACCCCATTGTTACACTAGAATGTTTCTTGTGTACTCACAAGTACGTCAGAGAAGATGAGTTATTCTGTGGGTGGAGAGGCGTGCATATAAAAACTACCGGCATGGAATAAAGTATGGGGCTGACTTCTCTCTAGGTAGGAATAACAGTAGAAGGATACACAGAATCGGATGGGAAAATACTAAGCACACACACGCATACGCACACGCACATAAACACAAATATGAGTGTGTGTATATGTGTGTGCATATATGTGTGTATGTGTGTGTATAGATTGTCACACGATCACCAAACGTTATTTAAATGTAAAGAAAATAATAATAATCAGATTCCATGTATTTGCAACAATAAGGTCAATGAAGTGTGTAACGTTGACAATTGAAGAAAGATCGAGTAGCAATATTCAGTGGCTGCAAATTCGATCAAACAATCGAAAGAAGAAAGAGTGAGCATCAATTGTCAGTTTTTACAAAGACAGTCAACCAATAAAACTGACAAGAAACAAATACAAACGAAAGTGTAGTGACATACACATCAACTATGAGATTCTAGCATACTGTGCTGTCTAATGTACCGAGCTCTCTCTTCCGACATGAACAATTTCAGCAGTTAATAAGAAAATATTAGAAGATGCTACAATTCACATGCAAATTTATTGGACATGAATTTATGTTGAAATGAAGCATAGAGATATTAAAGATAAATTCCCCTGACACGAAGTTTTTTAGAAATGCACATTTTTTTCTCAACTCAGATGAAAAAGAAGTAGCATCCTGGGCAAGAGAAAGTCTTGTACAGTCACACTTTTAAGGCCTCCTAAACCAACACCTACACAGACCCATATATATATATATATAAATGTGTGTGTGTGTGTATTTATAAGCGGAGGAGTACTGGCATGGCCATTAATGTCATGCTCTAATGTGTATTTAATAAATAGGCAATGTTACATGAATATTGTATAGTTCAAATAATTAGCTCATAAATTTACTCTAAATGAGAATACTGACAGCGGAATGATATATAATAAAGGAAGTCTCTTCTAACATATATCATTAGAAATAATATTTCAATAAATATTAAGAACATTTATGGACACTGGAATGGCAGAAAATTTATGAGTAGTGGATTGACAGAATCGCTAAAGCATAGTTTGTTTAAGATATGATTTCGTATAACGCTGAGTTTATATCTGCCGTTCGTTATTTCGTTTAAGGTCTAATTTCGCATAACATAGCGCTGAGTTTAAATATAACTTTAGTTATTTCGTTTAAGGTCTAATTTCACATAACATAACGCTGAGTTTAAATATAACTTTCGTTATTTTTGATAAATCAGAGTACTAATCAGGAAGACAATACCTGCTTAAAAATTGTGTTCCTTTATGTTTAGATCGGAAATCGAGATTTGAACAAGTATCAATTAATGGGTTCTGACTGAGGCACTTTGCCAAGAATTTGTGGGGAGGGGAAAGTTGATAAAATCAACCACAATGCATTACTCGTATTTTATTTTATTGACGCCGTAAGGATAAAAGTCAAAGCTAATCTCGACGGGATTTGAACTCAGAACGTAAAGAGACGTAACTATATGCCACAAAGCATGTTGTCCGATGCTCTACGGTTACAACCAATACACTGCTCTAAGCGAAAGTTTTAATTAATAGAAATGCCACTGGCTTCGGACAAACTATAGGGTTGCCCACATTGCGGAATTTAGTTTTGTCCTTTTAAATTCCAAATACATACATTACAGCCTTTGCCTGTCTCCCAAGCATCATAGTAAATAAACTCTTTGAACTTTATTTGGAATACATTATTTAGCCATACGAAAGCAGTTAGGTCCGAGGATTGTATTTTTTTTATATTTCAATTAACCGTGCCAAGTTTCGTTATTGTATAGCATTATGGCCTGAAGTTAACCTACCATTTTCCAAGTATTTTACTAAATAAGCAAGTAAATTACAAGAGTATAAGTAGAAAAAATACCAAAATCAAATATGCATTACTGTCTATATTAATGCATGATGAAATATACATTCTAAGATACTAAAGACTCCAGACCGGATACTGAAAAAATTAATCATGCAAGCAAAGAAGTGCTCGATATTTCCTTTTTTAGAAAGTGGGATATACTGGATTAGGAAATAATAAAAGCAGTTTGCAATGTTAAAACATTGAAGCAGGTGTAGTAAAAACTCGAACTAATATCGTCGACTATTTATCGCAGGAATCAATTATGTTACTATAGTTATCAACTAAACTCTATAAACACGCAGAAGCATCTGCTTACATTCTATTAGCAAATGGGATGTTTAAAATACTCTTTTTGCGTGAGTGGATCTGTCGATATAGGATCACCTGACATGTAACATTCGTCATATGTATAATGTTGCTTTCTTTTTGTATATTTAACTGGGGCCTATATTTACTGAATGTAAGAGTGAGGTTATTGAATGTATTTGAATTAAGAGCAGTAAATCAAATTAATAAATAATGAGATTTGACAAAATAATTCATGCTGAATATAAAATAACATATTTTCCTTTCTTTTCGAGTGATGACGATTTCGGTATGAGAAAGGAAGATCCATAATAACAACTGATTATTTATTTTAACTATTCATTCAGATATGTGAAGAAACAGGATGAATTATACAGGGTGCAGCAAAAAGACCCCCCACATTTTAATGGTTGACCGTGTAACATATGGGAGGATTTTTTGCCGCACCCTGTAGTAGAAGTCTCGATGAAATGGCATATAGATTTAGAATATTTATCTTTTGATTTCAAATCTAGATGAGGTTCAATTTTTTACTTTATTTTTCCACGCCTGTGAATCCAGAGATGTAACTATCATTACAGTTCCATTACAAATTTATTAGTGTTACCTTTGTTTTTCTGATAACAATCCGTCTGTTATTTCAAGATTGGCATTAACCCAAAGAAAGAAGGCCAATTTCTCAATGTAGTACCGTTATATAGAACATCACTCACGTTTACATCGATACACTTATTTTACTCATTAAAAGAGGCCATATTGAGGCATCAACTTCTACAGTATAACCGATTAGGACAGCTATTTAAAGCCTTCGTATAAAAATAAAATAAAAGATGAAACTAATCTTAGTGTATTTTATTACAATTTAATTCACATTTACAGTGCATTAAGGGGATTTAAAACTAGTCTATACCTAAATGGCATGTTATTACGTAATCTCTGAAAATATAAAATTCGAATTTAACTTTGAGTGCATTTGAACTCAGAAAGTAAACAATGTACTTTGTCCGTGGCTCTAACGAATTTACCTTCACTTCACAAGATAACAACTATCTATGTGGTATCCGTTTTTGCAATCGATCCCAAGATGGAAGAACAATGGCCACATGCTTTGATACAGGAATAAAGAATATTGATTAGTTCAAACTCTTTCAAATTTAGTTTGAAATACAGTAGAGTAATGGTAGAGAGATAGGGAATTTACGAAGGTGATGAGAAAGGAAAAGGCCATAACATAAACAAAGGAAGCGTTTTACGGATGTCATAAAAGGCAATCATAAAGCTATGAGGATAAATATGGATAGATGCGAGGCATTTACCGAAAGCCCTACATAATGGAACAAAGATTATCATGAACGGGTGTGATGTCTTTGAGTAAATGTGAGTGGAGTACGCTGTTTTGAAGCGTTCATACCACAAGCAAAGCCCAAGTGCACTGGTTGCAGAAATTCAGCAGGAATTGAAGGACAATGTGTATGGTTGATTTCTTCTCCCAAGAGCTGGATTTATGGGTAGACAAGTAGCCCAGCGTACTTATATGTCTGCAGAAATAATGGCAGATAAATGAGGCACGATTGTCTTGTTTTTGTTTCAAACTATGCATCGTCTATACAAAATACATCTGCAAGTTTGATGAGCCGATATTTAAGGAGGATCTAACGGAATATTTCGTATTATATATATATATTCGTGACAATAACATCACGAAGTATCAAATTTCGTTACACGCAACAGGAATGCATGGTTTCCATAGCTGCAGTTTGCACTCTTACATAGAAAATACACGCACACACCCACCACACACGCGCACATCTCTCTCTCTCTCTCTCTCTCTCTCTCTCTCTATATATATATATATATATATATATATATATTTATACATGTAAATTTATACATACCTCCACCCCCATATATATATATATACATATATTTATATATATACGAATTTATATATATCATCATCATCATCATTCGTCGACTACTGTCGAGATGATGGATCTCACTCTCATGCCCCAGAATTCCCTGTCCCCCATCGCTGCCCCCAGGTCCTGTCTACTGATTCCCGTATCCCTAGAGATAACGTCAGGGAATGACAGCTTCCTACTCCTAGTCAGGCTGTAGTCAGGGTTCCAG
>OZ024745.1:65782840-65810340 GCA_964016885.1 Eledone cirrhosa
TTTCATATAGATTGCATTTTTGTTTTTTTAAATCCAAATTCAATAAACAAACCAGGATTTTTTCATTCTGAGGATTGAAAGCAAAACCTTTTGCTTTTAAGAAACCACTGGTAAATGGAATAATTGCCTTATGTTGTTTATTACATAATAATAATAATATATATATATATATATATATATATATATATATATATATATATATATACATATATATAGAGAGAGAGAGAGAGAGAATTATATATATACATGTGTGTGTGTGTAAGCGTCTTTATTTGATTTTCTCAGTCAGAATATTTGTTAGTATTCAGTCTCTTTCATATAGTACTATTCTTTTATTTGGTAGCGGTCTCATAGCACATTCTGAGAAATGTGCTGCGATTATCAAACTTCCTACCTCATTGCCTTCTAGTAAATTAGTATTATATTATGTCTTGTATTGCATAAAATTATGATTATATCACGTACTGCTTGGCTAAGCACGAACTTTCTTATTTACAAAGTAGAAGATTGCGAATTTAATATTCTCATTAAATTTGCCAACAGGATTATGAAGTAAACACGGTTTATTTTCTTTTGGCTATTTATACATAATTATGCACTGATTGCTTTTGAATAAATGACAACTAACTCACTGTATTTTGAAAATGTTCATCCAAAAATGTTCAGGTTACCAAAGTTGATTTTTTATTGTATTTCGGTTTATAGCTCTATCCAATAGTAGATTCAACTACAGTTATAAAGTGGAATGAAGATAATAGAATATATATAAGGACCAGAAATATCCATTCTTCTAGCCTGTCAACTTGACACTCTATCAAATGCTTGGTGAGTACATTTTCTGTGGTTATTGTGGAGATATATTTCCTGTATAGTTCTGAAATTTAACTGTTATATTTAACTAATTTTAATTAGTATTTTTCTGACGATTTACGTTGGTTATAATGATGAACGTAAGTCACGACTCGTGACTCACGAGGATATTAATACTTGATTTGTATTACATTGTTCCATTATTATCTCGTTTTATTTCATATTAGAAATCCATTTACAGTTGAGAGTCGAATCATAATAATATTCAATTTCTGCAGTTTAGAAAATAAAACAAAGTGGAAAGGAAACGGTCCCCCACAGATACCCGCTCTCTTAGCATGGATTTAATGTTTCGTTTCGAAAACAATTAAAAGTTGATGTAAAATATACAAACAGGAAAGGAAGTAAAGTGAACCAAACAGACGAACAAAAATTTTATTTTCTTCATAGTTGTATATATACAGAGTATTTGCCTTTAGCAACCAAATGTTCTCTATCAGTAAAGACACATTACCCTCTAGGGTAAATACTCTAATAAATACTAAATAAAAATTTACGAACATACATCGAATAATAGTAAACAAATAAAATCACACCCTGTGCTGATTTGCAGATATAATATGTATCTTCTATTTTCATATAAAATGTTAACAAAACTAAACAAATAAAAATGTCATGATTTTAAATTCAACATTATGGTTTGTAAGCAACAATTGCAAAACATTAAGTTGAAATTAAATTAATGTACACGAAAACATGTATATCCGTTCATGGAATACGTGTTCTTTTAAATAACATATCAACATTAAATCGCAAAATGTTATGTTATTATCGTAAAGTGCAATTAAATTAAAAACTGTTGGCCACCTATCAATTTTCTACATAGTACATGAAGCCAAATATAATTCTTAGCAGTGTAAGGTTAGACAATCCATGTCATTCTTAAAGTATTATGATTACAGAACGTATGTTTAATCAGATATCAAACTAATAATTCTAACAGCGATCGACATGAGCTTAACTCCAGCTCGTACAATGGTGTATTACTAATACAATATCAACACAAAGAATGAAAAATACCGAGTTATCTAGTAATGTTTTTCCAGTGACATCTATAAAGGGGCGGGGGGGGGGGGGGTCACCAGATTTCTACTTGTTTGGATGCGATGTAATTCAAACATTCTTGAAAAATTTGGGACATCATTTTTCTGGATTGAATCTGAAATAGAAAATTCATCTTTATTAGATATTTTAAAAACTATTTTATGTATGGAATTTCAATTGAAACAGATAATTAATGCAGAAAAGCGTTTCTGATTCTATTACTTTCAAAGATGGTCGTCAAGCTGTCTATATATTTAAATGAGAGATGAAGAAACAAGAACGTGTCAATATATTCGGTGGCAGATTTGTCTATATTTGAGTGGAAGAAAAACGGGAAATTTATTGGAAATAACTGATGTGTGTTATGTTATTTCTCTTTGAGGGATTGAAATGAATCAATAAATATTAAATAAGTTTAGAGTAAAGAATAAAACTAATGGTGTTTTATTTCACACAGGTAAACGACAACATAATTGAAATACGTAATACTCTTTCGTTGACCTGTCCAACTCCCTAAGAGAGGTTTTCCGTAGTATTCCATTCCTAACACGTGAATGGAAGTAGTTGGTATTTATTATCATCATTATTATTATTATTGGTAGGGTGTGGATTGGCAGTATCGGTAGAGGGTCGGACGCCATGCTTTGTAGTATAAAGTTACGGCTCTTTATGATCTGGGCTCAAATCCCGCCGAGGTTAACTTTGCCTTTCATCCTTATGGGGTCGATAAAATAAAGTACCAGTCACGCACTGGGGTCAATTTAATCGACTTTCCCCTCCCCCCAAATTACTGGCCTTGTGCCTATATAAGAACCCATTATTATTATTTGGTAGGGTGTGGATTGGCAGTATCGGTAGAGGGTCGCACGCCATGCTTTGACGCAAAGAGTTACGGTCCTTTCCAGTCTGAGTTCAAATCTCGCCTAGGTTAACTTTGCCTTTCATCCTTACGGGGTCGATAAAATAAAGTACCAGTAATACACTGGGTAATTGCTGGCCTTGTGCATCCAAACAATTATTATTATTGGTAGGGTGGTGGATTGACAGAATCCGTAGAGCGTCGGACACTATGCTTTGTGACATAGATATGTCCCTTTACGTTCCGAGTTCAAATCCCGCTGAGGTTAGCTTTTCATCTCTACGGGGTCGCTAAATTAAAGCACCAATAATGCACTGGGATCGATTTAATCGACTTTCCCATCCCTCCAAAATTACTGGCCTATAGTAGAAATCATTATTATTATCATTATTGGGCGGTGAATTGGCAGTATCGGTAGAGGGTCGGACGCCACGCTTTGACGCATAGAGTTACGGCCTTTGCTATTCTGAGTTCAAATCCCGCCGAGGTTAACTTTGCCTTTCATCCTTACGGGGTCAATAAAATAAAGTACCAGTAATGTACTGGATAATTGCTGGCCTTGTGCCAAAAGTAGAAACAATTATTATTGGTGACTGAATTGTGAAGACGTTTTATTGTGAGCTCTATTAGGTTTGTGGTTTTAAGTTGTTGAAATTGTTATTTGTTGAAATATGTTTGTTGTAAGCTGTAGGCAGAGCGTCATACATTATCCTCAGAGACGTTGAAACCATAATATTTTGACTTTTCGCCAAATATTTGAACTTTAGTTTAACCAATTCCACGTTGACTGGCGTTTAAAAAATGGTGATGACACGCCCCTCCTCTCAAGCCAGCTCTCACCTGACAGGAATTCAAGTGCTAGTAAAAATGTTGAAATAACGTCATTCACCACCACCAATAATGATAACAACAACGTCACCACTATCACCACCAACACTATAGAACAACAGTAGCATCACTGCCAACTTCGGTAGCATTGTTGACACCAAGACCAATGGCAGTCGAGTCAAGCACTGCAACAGCAGCAGCACCAAATAATAATTGTTTCTACTTTAGGCACAAGGCCAGCAATTACCCAGTGCATTACTGGTACTTTATTTTATCCACCCCGTAAGGATGAAAGGCAAAGTCAACCTCGGCGGGATTTGAACTCAGATCGTAAAGGGACGTAACTATGCTGGAAAGCATGGTGTCCGACCCTCTACCGATACTGCCAATCCACCGCCATCCAGCACCAAATAATAATAATAACAATAATTGTCTCTATATATAGATGTAAAAACCATAAGTGAGGTTAGAATTCCCGAGGCCAATGCACTCACACCTTTCTTAATTGATCTGGCAGTGTTGTTTCCAAAAGTACTGGATCGCAAAATACGGTCCATCTTTCTGCACCTGACCGATGTGTGGCTGTTCCTGGACGTGAGCATCAGTGAGGGCAGTATCTTCAAACTGGTGGATGTCTATTCAGTGAAAAGAGCAGAGTGATGAACTTTTTCAGACGTCAAGAAATATTCTTAGCAACTCACTCTTTGATACTAGTGGGTAACTGGAACAGCATCATAGACATACGTTGGGAATCGGAACAGGGGCTATCAGATAGAAAGGAGGGTGGAAAGTCATACGATATTTGCTAAGATGCTTCTAACTCTCGGATAGATACGACTGGATATATTAGTGTGACCTTAATGCACCGCATCGCCTCATAAAACGTTGTATCTATATAGCGTAATTTTTACGCCCATAAACACTTTCAGCTGTTTGATTACACAGGCCACAAAGGGATGGTTTGCTGGGTGGTTTTAAAAAGAAACAATAGATGCAGTTACTGGAAGTCGAACGCATCTGTTATGTTGCCAAGAATTCACAACCCTCTACCAACTGGGCAATGTTATCAGTGGAACTTCTAGGTTGGAATTTTATAGAGGAATTGTGTCGCGGAAAAGTTATGACGCTTTTGAAAGAAAAATATGAGTGTCAGCGAAGATCAACTGATTGATCTGTTCCGAAAAAGAACCTTGTTCCTGGAGACCATAGATACATTCCAGAAATCTCTGACCTGGTAGTACTACCGGGCTATAGAGCAGGTACAGGAAATACTGTTCCAGGTGCACTTGGGATGACGATGTTGCTCTGCATTTACTTGTCCACTGTTCGTGGATTGCTGGTTGGTGAAATTTTATTTGTTCGTAAAGCTGATCTGACGATAGAACGAGCTCATTGGACTACCTTATTTGTACAGGAAGGCCGGGAAGCTTTCTTCTCTCGCGGCGCTTCGGCGAAATAGCTTGAGTGGTCTGAGAAACTAAAACTACCAAAGACATGTAAATGAATTGCTCCGCCCATAAATCAAATCTGGTTTCTACTGCATTTGTAATTATTTGTTCAGAATATCAGCAAGTGTCTATCATCTTAATAAATATAGTACATTGTTTATGGGCCATATGTTTTCTTTACAACCGCACATTAATGGGGCTCCTTTGCAGTTCTGCTACCAGATAAACATATCAGTAAATGGCCTACACCCTCTCATCTATATAATGGTCTTAACTCTGTTTAAACAGCCAACTATAATTGGTAATATACCCTAGGTTCGGATATTCTACGTCTGGTGGGCATAGAATGAATATTGTTTAATATTTGTCGAGAATTTGATGTTAACTGAAACATTTACTTGGTATTTCAAACTGGAATATATTTCCTAAGTTTTAATATTGGATTTTGTAAGAAATCACGATCAAATACTTCAGATTCATTATCTACATACTTAGGAAAAAAGGAAAACTCTTTGTAACCAAGCAACACCTACGTGCAGATATCTTCTTAGTAACAATATTTGGTACTTCATTTGCTAAACCATAGATTTTCTCTTTCATCGCAATCTTTAATATGATAATGTAACAATCATAATAATTATCATTATGTGCATGTTCTCCTTCCGTAGGCCAGATTGTCAATTTTATCATGAGTATGTTCATGTTCTTTCCTTTATAATATGCGTCTTCGCTTTACTATACAAAGTATGAATTACAGAGTGTTTATTTTAAATATCTGTGAATAAAGTAAACATTAAAATCAATAATTCTTTGTTTCCATCAACGCGTATCTCACATGATTTTCAACTTGCAATATATACAACAGCCTATAAACAATTTTTACGTATCCAATATGGTGTTATAAAAACATAACGAATAGGGTTATTTATACAATTATTCAAATCTCAAGGGACTTAGTACATTTTAGTAATTTAAATATGCATCCAGTTGATGAAAACAATATTTCAAGTTAGATCCGGTGATTATGAAAACACATGATGATCAAGTTTGCTGTCACAATTTCTGTTCTCCTTGCAATCCGTACATGTATTTGAGGGATATATACAAACAATCTTCATGAAAGAATATTCAAGGCATGAATATAATCTATGTAGAGGAATGAGATTATGTAACATGCTATGCAGAAGACTATAGAATTAACTGCAATTATTGTTTGTCACATGGAGGGTGGTGGATTGGCAGTATAGGTAGAGCGTCCGACAACATGCTTTACCTTCTGAGTTCAAATCTCGCTGAGGTTAGCTTTCCCTTCCATTCTTATGGAGTCGACAAAATAAGGTACCAGTAGCGCATTGGGGTTGATTTAATCGACTCTACCCTTTCCTGATATTGTTTACCTTGTGTCTAAATCAGAAACCATTATTTGTCAGAAGAAATGTCTATTATGTTTTATTAGCTTATCAGTGATTTAATTCTGTGCCACCAAAATAGAAAATAACCTCAAAATATCAACATATCCTTTATAACGTTGCATTAATTTATAAGGTGGATTAGCAGTATCGTTAGAGGGTCGGACGCCATGCTTTCCAGCATAGTTACGTCCCTTTACGATCTGAGTTCAAATCCCGCCGAGGTTGACTTTGCTTTTCATCCTTACGGGGTCGATAAAATAAAGTACCAGTAATGTACTGGGTTATTGTTGGCCTTGTGCCTAAAGTAGAAACAATTAATTTATATAATATCATTTTTATCTTTGCAGCAACTAAAACGAAAATCATTCTTAAAGATTGAATCATTTAAGTTGCTTTTTTAATTCAACATATTGACAGGAATAACTATAAAGGTTATATGGCATTTAAATTTCTTTTAAGTTATTCATTACAATTAAATCTTCTACAATAAATGAAGCAGAAGGAAAGAGAAATGTCAAAATTGACAAAATAGAAGTCAAGTATAATAAAATAATACTTTTAAATGATATATATATATCGTATATATATATATATATATATATATAAGTATGTATACGTACATACATATATGTATACAGACGTACAGTAGTATGTATATATATATACATACATGCACACATATATATATATATATGTACGTATGGATTCACCGAACATTTATTATAATGCTCGGTGTGTTTGTAAACAAACATCCCGAATTAAGCCGTACAGTGTCTAGCAACCATTGTTGCTCATTTGTTCAACACTGACAAAGGAACGCTGTACTAGTTTCAAACTTATTAGCTATCGTCAGCAACGTATACTTTCCTGCCAGATGATTGATACTTTCCTTATGCATATTAACTTATGTCTGAAAGTATATACTTTCCTTATGTATCGTTGCTGACAATAGCTAATAAGCTTGAAACTAGTACAGCGTTCCTTTGTCAGTGTTGAACAAATGAGCAACGATGGTTGCTAGACACTGTACAACTTAATTCGGGATGTTTGTTTACAAAGACACCGAGCATTATAATAAATGTTCGCTGAATCCATACGTACATATATATATGTGTGCATGTATGTGTATATATATATATACATACTACTGTACGTCTGTATACATATATGTATGTACGTATAAATACTTATATTTAAGTAACAGCCGTACTAAGAGTGAGAAATGAAATTTCGTTTCATTTTTTCCGTGTATATATATATATAATATATATATAATATATATAATATATATAATATATATATAATATATATATAATATATATAATATATATAATATATATATATAATTATATATGTATGTATGTATGTATGTATGTATATGTGTGAGTGTTTGAGTATATATATATATATATATATATATATATATATATATATATATATATATATATATATGTGTGTACATTTATCTGTATGTATGTGTGTATCGTCTTTTATTTCGTATTCAGAGTGTTCATAAGGAAACCTACCATTGTATGACTAATATTTCTGGCGACAAAAACTGCCACACAAAATGTGACAGTCACTTTCTTTCTAATTTCCTGTCTAGAATTACCATCAGGTTTCTTAAAAAAGACATTTTCGTAGGCGTTCTTTTTATGACAGTCTAACTGAATACCAATCACTGTAGAAGAGAAAATGTATAACGAAAAATGAATAAATGTTTCTCGGAATATTAAGCTGCTGTTTATAGCAATTCAAATCAATGAACACCCAACAATTATAACGCCATAAATGTTCTAGTTGTGACAGGCCGGTTTGTTAATTCTATAATAAATATAGAAAAATATTTAAATAAAATATAATGAAGAAATTATTCAATTTTTTTTCTGAAATAGTAAAATATAAAATGAAGATATTTTAAATATAATGGATGCGTACTGGCCCGATGCCTTGTGGCAATTAGAAATACACACGCACACTTACACATATGCATAATTACAAATATATATATATATATATGCATGTGTTTCTGTGAGTGTAATGTGTGGATATGCGTTTAGGTGTGTGTGCATGTGTGTGTGTGTGTGTGTGTGTGTGTGTGTGTGTGTGTGTGTGTGTGTGTGTGTGTATGTGTGTGCGTGTGTGTGTGTTTATTGGATATGTGACTATCAGCTGCGTGATCTCATTTTTATTTTATTAGATACAAATTATTAATTATCATACAACTAAACAGGTCGACATTTTCTGTCGAGGAAATAATTGAACTTTAGGTAAACATTTAATATTAGTTAATTTGAATTGCAAAATATAGAAATGTATTAATGAAGATCTGTCTTACAAATTAACCTAACAAATAAATTGTTAAACTTGAAGTGAAAAGCATAACCTTTTTTCCCTGCATCTTCATCATGTTTGTCAAGGTGATATTTCATTACGTCACTGAGCGAGTAAATCTGGAGACGATTCATTCTGATGCGTTCGTTTGATTGGCAATGCATTCTCCGACCAATCATTTCTGAAATGTAAACATATTTTTATTTTATGAATGAAATTACTCTAATTTTCTAAAAGAAAAGTTTACGCATATTATTGACCAATATCTGTAATTAATATGCATTGAAATAAATTTAAATATGTTCTTATTGACAAAATTTAAAACGAGAAGCTAGAAACTGCAGGATTAAAATCTGGAACAAAACATCATCCCTTACATAATTGCTGATCTCAAATCACGGAAAATGTGATCCTACAGTGATTCCTGAAATATTAATAGTACTAATGAATGAAACTGTGTGAACTGATGCGTTGTGCTCCTGAGCAACGCACATCTTTTCAAATTGTTCCATTTTAATCACCTCAAATTTAGTCTGAGCATCTGCTAGGGTTAACTGTCGTCTCTTCTCTATATTCTGAATAATGATGTGTGAAACTATCTTAAGCTCCGGCTTGTCTAACCCATACTAGCATAGAAGGACAGCAGACATTAAAGACACAGGAATGTATACACACACACACAAACTGAGAGAGAGAGAGAGAGAGAGAGAGAGAGAGAGAGAGAGAGAGAGAGAGAGAGAGAGAGAGAGAGAGAGAGAGAAAAAAACTTTAAACAAATGGAAAATAATAACACGGAAATTCTGCTCATAAGCTCTTGCACAAGGTATTTGTCCAGTTACTCATATTTCTGGACAGGACTGACCAGAAAAATCCCAGTAGAAAGAAGATGGTCACACTTGTATGACCTGAGACTGAAGTAAAGGAAAACGAATTCAGTAAAAGGGCGAGAAACGAGTGAGAGAAAAGGAGGAAGGTCGTGGATAAACAGTAACTAATCAGAAAAATATTTTGAAGAAGAATACACCACTGTCAATAAATTAAAGTGGGGGTCGAACACAGTGAGGTATGCAGAAATAATCAAGGTAAATAATGCAGAAGTTCTGCTCATCACCTGTTCCCCACTGCAAAATAGAGTTTCGCATTTTTTTTTTCGCATGTTTATATATTACTTTATCACTGTCGAAGGTGCAGCGCTTAGGAAATAGAATAACGAACATATAATGTTGTACTAATTCTAAAGGGCTAAGTACGGAAACAGTCGACATAATGTTTCACTGCCATGAAACGGGTTTGAATCGAGACTAAACACTAACAATGCGCAGCATATTCACTGTGCTTCATATTCATATTCAATGTGCTTCATATTCACATGACCAACTTATTTAATCCGTTTTTTTTCTTTTCGTTGGTCGACTGGCTATATTTACCCGAAAGATATAATAGAAGATTGTATTTTAAGACTCTTTTATACTTTACGTCCATTTCAATTGGAAGTATTTATTTACTGAATACACTTGGAAATATTTCATTACTTGATATCATACATATTTAATATCATTGGTTTCTCTTAAATCTGTGGCGAAAGGTCAGCGTACGATTTAAAAGCTATTGTCATATATAAATGTGTGTGTGTGCGTGTATCTGTATAAGTGTATATGGGCACACTGGAAGAGGAAGACCGAGGTTAACATATGTTGATGCCCTAAGGAGAGACACTGGTATGTTGGAGACGCAGGACATGACAGTGATAATGAGGGACAGAGACCGCTGGAGAGAACTCGTCCATGGATCTCGGGAATTTTACCCGCCCTAGATATATATATATATATTGATAGATAGATATATATAGATAGATATATTGATCAGTGTTTGTGAAACTTTCTCAGAGGCTGAGCGTTTTATAATCAGTGTTTCATTTGTCAATAATTTTGGCTCTGTTTATCGTTGGAACTATATGTTCCCGTGACAATCTAAATTGTTGATTATAAATACACAATATATTACTGCACTCTCCGGTGGAAGGTGTTATAGTTTCAGCACATCAGAGAGATTATGCTCCCTTGGAGTGTGTTTATTATATAGAGATGAACAGGTATTTGTAGAATAGAAGTTGATAATCTGCAATTGAGAATTGGTGAGATGGTTTTGATAATGACAATAGTACAATCAGTGCAGTATGTTTTGTTCAATTTATTCTTTAGAACCTGATTCAAATATTTATTTAAGATCTGACTTAAACTAATTACTATCAACAATTTTATCAGTGTTGAAGACAGGGGAAATTATCTCTCAGACGTCATTATTTGTGTCATTATCCTGATATTATCCTATTCGTGGTCGCCATGTTGTCTGGGGGGGGGGGGTGCATTTCTGCGTTTTGACAATATATAATGCGTTTATAGTTGTAAGCTATAAGCGAGTGTTTTATTTTAAAATAAATTATTTTATTAGAGGAAGGGGTGGACATTTATCATGGTGATTCTATATAGGAGTCATACATGTTAAGAGTTACTTCTGTAATCCTACATGTTGCTTTTGTGCGGTTTTATTATAATTGTTGTGCGTGAGGAGTTAGTCATTTCGAATTGTATAGATTACTGTATCAGGGTCCCTAGAAGACATTATACGTCACTTTCTACGCTTTTCTTACTTTTATATGTATCGATTTTACTATATCAAAGTGGCGATTTATCTAGTATTCTGGATAAATAAAGTGTTATCCATACATATTTGCAGCGTCATGAACGTGCATGTTATACAAGGAAGTATATTGCTCTTATTGCGTTTAATATATTGATCGTATAGATTGATGGTCTGTACATGCTGAGGTATATAGCTAATGTCAAAAGGTGTAATTCATTGGGTTATAGGCAATATATATATATATACATACATACATATATACATATATACATACATATATATATATATATATATATATATATATATATATATATATAGAGAGAGAGAGAGAGAGAGAGGGGGGGAGAAACTGAGTAGAATCGAAGTCAGTGTTGCAGCATATGTACAAGCTTTATTGGAATAATACAATTGTTTCGCTATCGATCAACTAAGGGTACAATCAAAATAATGAGGTGCGACTCTTCTTCGTCATCTCCTCATATATGCGTGTTTATATGTGCAAGGACATATCTAAACTGTTGACCGTTTCCAGGATCCTTTTAGATACGTGTGGGTTTATATTTGTGTGTGTGTGTATGTGTGTGTGTGTGTGTGTGTGTGTGTGTGTGTGTGTGTGTGTTTAAATGTATGTATGTATTTATGTATTTATGTATCTATGCACGTATGTGTATGCGTGCGTTCGTGTGTGCGTACGTGGGTACATGCATTTGTAAGGGCATGTGCGACTGAATGTATGATTGTATCAGATTTTTATTGAACTAAAATTACGTCATTTGATTGATGGGCTTTGGAAATTTAATTTACGTTTTGTCTTTCTGTCAGATTAAAGGAAAACGAAAACGGTTATTATTCTCAACTATCCAATTAATTATAAAGAGTAACAATTGTTTCAATTGACATGAACTGGTGATCACATGCATTATATATTCTAGGTGGGATCATGTGCTAGGATTAATTGCAATCTTAATTAGACTATACAGAGAAATATAGCAAACCGAGACTGGAATATTTAAATTGGCAACTTGGTTCTTCCGTCGAAATAATGCATGGAATGCATGATAAAATTCTGAAGAAGAGTTTGAAGACATTGATATTTGAAATGCTACATGTTACCAATTGGAAAACCTAAAGATTTAATTACAAAGAAATCAAACACACACACATATATATAGTTACAATAGGTACTTAAGTTTCGTTGGGTTATACACCCTTACACCCTTACTAATTCAGCCTGTTATATAAACTAAAAATGGCTACCTCCACATACATAACATTTTTTCAAGGACAGGTAATTTCAAATTTAACTATAAAAAAATTCAGATAACGTAAAAGGAATTAACTAATTTAATTTAAAGATGTAAATTACAAACAATTTGGTGTGTTAACCGGCTTATCAATGCATACAGTGAGTTTATTTGCCCTAGGTGTCAGGAAGACACTCGGCATATAACGGAAACAATACGGAAGACAAAGGAAAAACAACAACAATAATAATATTAATAATAATAATAATAATGATTTCATTTATTGGCCACAAGGGCCGACATATAGGGGACAATACAAGAGACCGGGACAGTGGGGTTTTACAGAAATATCGAGTAAACAGTATGAATAAACAAAGTAACAATAACAAATAACAGTAAAGTAACAATAAAATTACAAGAAAATAAATTCCCCAATAGGGGGGATGACCACCTAGGGTTCGCTCGGGTACCCTACCAGTCCTGAACGACCCGACGCTTCGAGAGCACCCTGGAAGGGCACCCCTCTCATCTTCAAATTTACCTACCTACAGCCGCATAACCAGAGTAGGCCCACTCACACGAGCCATTCTCGCCACATTCACCCACCTTTCAGCAAATGTACTGGGGGGCAGCACTTCTCTATCCACCCTCACCTTCCTTTCCAAGTGAAACTTGAAAAAGTTGATGAGGGATTGGCCGAAGAGAAAAGTGTCTGTCTTCAGTCCTTTCAACCTCGTCCACCATACAACCTCTTTCGCTACTGCCACCAGACAGAGGAAAATTGCCTGCCCTTCCTGGCCAAACGAAGGCGGCGGGTCGATCTTCACTATGGACTCGGCCGATAGCCGGATCCGTTCTACACGCGACAACAGCAGTTCAACATAACTCCACAAGTCAGTAATGCACGGACACTGGACGAGTGCGTGCAGAACGGTTTCGTCGCTCTGCGCGCATCTCGGGCAGGTCCGTCTGACAGCACTTCCGTGCCTGTAGAGTTTATCTCGAACCGGCAGTGCCCCCCGGTAGCACTGCCAAGCGAGGGATTTTTGGAAATTATCCATCGTCCCCGGCTCGAAAGTCCTCCGGTACAGACTGGTTAGTTCGACTTTGTTGACTCCCAGAGCCTCTCCGAGTGCGTCGTCACACTTGCCCACCACTAATCCTCTATAGAACTCGAGAGTGGAAGTTCCACTGACCCCATTGCCCGCCTGGTAGAGGGTAGTGAGTACCTGGCAACATTCCAGATGCCAGTCACCCAGTCTCGGTCTATTCTTGACCCAGGACTGCAACTGAGTCAAAGAAACGAGCTGCAGAAAGGCCCGTCTGACAAACGGCGACCACACCTGTTCACCGTTTAGGCAGAATATCTGGAGATGCCGCAGCCTCAGCGCGTGCCTGCGCATCATTAGCCACGGCATGCCCAGCCCTCCACGTAGAGGGTGCTGGCACCAGATGGACCGCCTCACCAGCGGAACCTGACCCCTCCACAAGAGTTTGAAGAGGAGCCGCTCCAAGATGGCGAGGCGCGAACTGGGGCAAGGGACGACAGTCAGACGGTAGTAGATGACGGACGCGATGTACGCGTTCGCCACCTCCGTCCGACCTTTCAGTGATAGCTTCATCCCAGCCCATTTCTGGGTGAGACTGACTACCCTGCCCGTCACCTCGTCCCAATTCTTATCCACCTGGAGGTCTGGCCCGAGCCAAACCCCTAGCAACTTTACCGGTCCGTCCGTCCAGCGCCTAACGACGCTGTTGGACGGCATGGACTTGCCTCTCCAGGTGCCGCGCTGCAAGCCTACTGACTTTTCCGGGTTAAGTTTTGCTCCCGTCAACCTTTCATATTCCTCCAATAAGTTGCCGACCACCTCGATTTCTGAGGTGTCCGACACCATCACGGTGATGTCGTCCGCATAAGCTGACACAGCCTTTCCGCGTCCCGGTTCGAGCGGGATGCCCTGCAACAGCTCCAGCTTCCGCAGTAAAGGCTCGAGAGTCAATACGTACAGAAGGGAGGAGAGAGGGCACCCTTGACGGACCGATCGGGAGACCTGAAACGGTTCCGAGAGGCGGCCATTAATTTTGACCAACGAGCAGGTGCCGCTGTGCATTGCAGCGATCCAGCTTCTGAAGACGGGGCCGAAGCCAGCCGCCTTGAGGACAGCCTCCAGGTACCGATGGTCGACCCTATCGAATGCTTTCGATTGATCTAAATTGATCAGAGCTCCACCAAAGCCAGGTTTACACCCTACCCTCTCTATGATGTATCGCATTAGGTGGAGGTTGTCATGTATGGATCTGGTTGGGATTGCGCAAGTTTGCGCCTCCCCAACCAAATCCCCGACGACAAGCGCCAACCTCTTTGCTAACAACCTGGCCAAAATCTTAAACTCTGTGTTGAGCAGAGTTATGGGCCTGAAATTGTCTAATGTGTCCCTCTTGTTCTCGTCTTTCCTTATCAGCGTCACTACGCTCCGGCTCACAGAACTGGGAATACTCCCGTTTTGCTGCCAGTTGCAATGGAGGGCTTCGAGGAGATTGGAGAACACGTCTGGCATATTTACGTAAAGCTCGTAGGGCAGACCATCCAAACCGGGTGACTTGCGCCTCATGCAGCCTACAAGGGCATCCTGAATCTCGGCTGAAGTAATTGGCCTTTCGCAGCGCCCAGCGTCAGCCGTCGAGAGTTGCGGCAAGCCATCGAGGTAGGGACTGAAGTCCGCCACCATCTCTGACCCGCCACTTCCCCCGAACAACCGAGCAAAATGTTGGCGAAAGGCCTCATACATCCTCTTGGAATCGCTCAGCTCGAGCCCGTCTCGGTCCGTCAAAGACCGAATCGTGGTTTTATTACCACGCTGCGCCTCTGCCACGCGGGCCCATCGAACAGCTTTGGCTCCCTCGTTTCTCAGAGCACGCGCCTTAGCTCTGACAATGCAACCTTCGTGTTTCACATTGAAGAAATGGTCTAATGCCATTCTCGCCGCTAGAACATCAGTTGCAATGCCACTACCAATAGCCTCGTCTAACTTATCTACCAACTCTCCCTCCTTTCTATTTTTCTCTAATGCTACTTCTTTGCTAAACTCTATCAACATTACTCTAATCTCTCTTTTGAGAGCCCCCCACCATCTATTGTTTACGACTCCCCCTGTCAACTTTTTCTTAACTAAATTGTTGACCTGGTCCCTAGTAAGCCTTACGTGCCGGAAATGACATGTTTAGCTTCCAGTAACCAGGTCCTAACCTACGCGTCTTATCTAGGTCGACCATACAGATCACAAACTTGTGATCTGAATAGGCGACCGTTTCAAAACGTGGACAGCTTACACTATTTCTGTCAATTTTCCTAATGAATATCCTGTCTATATACGATCTAGATGATCCTATGCGGTTAGCCCAGGTCCACACTGGCGCATTAGGGAAATCTAGTCGATACCTGTCAGACAGTTGGAACTGGCTGATCAGGTTCTTGAGGCTTTTGCACCCCCCGCTCCTATCGGATACTCCCACATAGTCCCAGCGTGCGTCTAAGATGCCGTTCCAGTCCCCCGCTAACAGTAAAGGGCGAGACGTACCCAGAAAGGCTTCCAGGCGTCTAAAGAAGTCCGGCCGTCCTGCCCCAGTAGGAGCATAGACGGCCACCAGTCTAAAGGCACCACCTTCATTATTGTTCACGTCCAGGACCACCAACTACCCGTCCGGGTCCCGGAATATCGACCTTACCTCGAGATCCAGGCCTTTCCTAAACAGCACTGCCACCCCGCCTCCCATTCCCGGCTGGCTAACAGATGCAAAGATCTGATAGTCGTCGAAAATGGGGGCTAGTGCGCGCGTGTCGGAAATCCTGGTCTCGCTGACTGCAATTAAATCCATTTCTATAGACCTGAGGTTGTTGAGCAGGTGACCCTGCTTCCAGGACGATCCCAGGCCTCGAACATTTAAACATCCTACTCTTAATACGGCCATGTTGGCAGGTTAAACAGAGAGAGAGAGGAAGGTTTACTTACCTTCCGGGCTCTTGTGGAGGTCGGGTTGTTCGACCTCCATAGTTAGTGGGGCTTCTTTTAAAGGGTTAAAAGTCTTGAAGTGGGTTTTACGTTCGGGGTTCCCACGTCCCGAGGAAAGCTGTCTCGTATTTCTTTGAATATGTCGAGCGACATTCGCACCAGAACCAAATCTTCTGGCACGCGAAATGTGCTCGATTTAAACATTTCCCCCTCTTTTTGTATATTTTCACTCGTGCTACGAGGGCCATCAGTTCCTTGTTGGCCCTCCTGACGAGCACGAAGTTTTGTATGTTTTGTTGGTGTGATTTTATGTGTTTGCGTGGCTGTGGTAGTGATGGTTTTGGTGGTGTTGTTTCGGTTGTATCTGTGTTTGTTGTGAGTGCGATGTCTGTGGTTTCAGATGTTTGTGTGTATATTTGTTCTTGCGTCTGTTTCGGTTGTTTGCATTTGGGGGATTCTGGTGATGGTGATGGTGGTGTTGATGTTGGTGTTATTGGAGAGATGTTTGCGTGGGTAGTGTCTGCGTTTTTTATTGTGGGTGCTTTTGTGTTTTGTTGAGTTTTTTTTCCTTTTTGTGTTTCCTTTTTTGTATTTTGGGGGATTTGGGATTTCCCTCATTTTCACTACTGGTAGATGAGGGGTCTGTTTCTGTAAGTGTGTCTGTATGTATGTTTAAGGTTTTATTGGTGTGTGTATTTTGGGGGGAGGGGGAATTTGACAGCTTTCCTCGTTTCCCCCCTGGGTGGTCAATGTTGGTGGTGGTCTTTCTATTGGTTTTGTTGTTGGTGGTTTTGCCGGTGCAGGTGTTGTTTGAGGTCCTCACCCCGGCGTCGGTAGCAGTGGAGCCTTTCGACCCCTTGACTCTTTCAGCAGTTGAGGGCAGAAGGCTCGCAAATGGGTTTTTTCCCCACAAACAAAATACTGTGGCCTTTTGCCTTCGGTCATAATGTGAATGACAGTCCCATTCTGAAGGCGGATGTGGTCTGGGATTGTCTTCACATTCTCGGGCCTGATCTGGAGAAGGATCTCCAGGTAAACCATGGACCAGTCCTCTCTAGCCGTTCTGGTCTCTTCTATAGGGACTGTATCCGTCCCCTCCACAATCACACATCCCAGAAACCACCACATGTCAGGTCCTGGTGGGATTCTGGGAATGCGGAGACGGGCCGTTCTTTTTCCCATGTGGGAGGGGTACATTATGACCTTGCTGGTTTTGCAAGGAGTCATGGCGTGTTTCATCGCGAGGGCTTCTGACTTGAACAACACCGAAATGGTGCCGTACTGTCTGCCCCTCTCTATGTACTGGGTGTCTTCTCTGATGCACCTCAGCGCGACTTCGACATCTTCTTGTGGGATTAAAGCTGCCCTTTTGGTTTGTACTGAGATGCATCTATAATGCACCGTTTTGCGCTCCACTGCCTCAATAGCTTCTACCGGGACAGTTAAGTTGGCCCAAGTTTGCTCTTGCTTGATGAGCTTCCATGCCTGGGCCAACTTTTCATCTTTGTTTGAGAGGTCCATGGTGAAGCATGGCCTCTTTTTTGCTGCTGCCGCAGCGAAAGTGGCCTTATTTTCGTTGGGGGTGTTGTTGACGTTGTTCTTGTTGGTGTTGTTGTTAGCACTGTCGCTATCATCATTGTTGTCTTTGCTGCCACCGTTGTTCTCGGTGCAGTTGGTATTGTTGCTGTTGATGTTGTCGCTATTTGTTTTCATGTTAGTGATGTTGATATTGTTGTTGTATTTGTTATTTTTTTTTTTTTTATCTGTATTTTCGCTGTCATTCTTTTTCAAATTAGAGTTCTTATTGGTATCATTGGTGTCTTTGTTTACCTTGTTTATGGTGGTGTTTGTATTATCAACGTGTGTTAATTTCGCTGTAGCGCTCCTCTCAACTTCTACGTCGTTGTCGCACGACAGCCGACATATCGCTGGGGGGCGTGGCTCAGCCATGTTTTTTTTTCTTCGTAAATTTTTTAACATGTAAAAAAAGTTAAAATATTTGGGCCAAAAGGCCCAAATATTATACTTTCCCCTTCACGGGGCAAAGTCTAAGGGCTTATATCCCTTACACAACAAGAAATATTTAACAAATAATTTAAACAGGCAAATAAAGCGACTTACTGTGAGCGAGCAAAATACGTCCGCTTAGACCAATAATAATAATAATAATAATAATAATAATAATAATGCTTTCTTTATTAACCACAAGGGTTTACATAAAGTAGACATTAAGGACAGTACAGGACAATACAGGACGGTACAAATGGGCATTTCTGCGTGCAAAAAACAAAAACAGAGGATGTAACAAATAATAATAACAATAATAATAATAATAATAATAATAATAATAATAATCACCTAAAATCAGATGTGGATCACCTCTATCTCCGTAGACAAAACAGAGGTAGAGGAATGATCCAGCTTGAGTTGTCATGCAAAATAGTAACCATTGGAGTCGATCAGTACCTTAAAACCACAGGTGACTGGATCCTGAAAATGGTTGCAGATCACGAAAGGAAGAAGAGGTTACATTCAGACACAAAGGAAAGTACGAAGTGTGCAGAAGAATTTGGAATACATTTTGAAAATGACGACGATTTTGCAATAAAACTGCAAAGAACATCAAAATGTTCGCAAAAGATGAACGTCCCCGGAGTCAGCACTAAATGGGAGTAAAAATCACTGCCGAAACAGTATGGTCTCCGAAGTAAAGAAACTGATTTACGTACTCTCTTGAAAGTATGTGCTGTCTCGAAGAGTATGTGCCCTTTTGAAAACTTTGCTTAGCTCGAGAAATATACTAGCTGCCATAAATGTACTTTCAATCCAAGTTGTCATCTACAGTTTCAATATCATCAGTTGGAACGTTAATGAAATTAAGAGAATCGCCACCAGAATCTGGAAACGGTTGATCTGTAATAAGATATATCAGCCCCAAACATTTGTGCATCATATCTATCCCCCTAGACAAAACTGAAGTAGAGGAATATCTAGCCCAAGCTGTCCTACATGATATAAACCATTAGGGGAGATCAATTTCTTAAAACCACATATGATTGGATGATGAAAAAAATTGCAGATCACGAAAGGAAGTTGGTTTCATTCCGTCACAAAGAAAGTTGGACATTTGTAGAAGAATTGTGAATACATTTTAAAATAATGGTGATTCTACAATTAAAGCCTCAAAGAACATAACAATGCTGGCAAAACCTGAAGGTCAACAGAGACTGTGCACTAATTGGGAGCAAAAATCAGGCTGCAAAGTATCAGTTCGCCAGGAATATAAAACGAAGAATGATAGAATGGAGCAATACTTACACTGGGTTAAGTGTAGGACTTATAGTCTGAAAACGGAGAGAAAATGATGCAACCATCACCCAGAGGTGGTAACAAAAGACGGGAACATGACAATCCTATAGGATTTCCCTGTGGATACTGATTGAACAATCAAAGCCAACAGAACTGAAGGACCATAAAGAGGAAATATGTTTCTGAATTGACATGAGCATTCTATCACATGCTGACATCACTAAATAGTTCGGAAAGCTCAGTAAGTATAAAGATTAATCAAACGAAATTGAGAAAATGTGACATCGTAAGGCGTTTACAGTGATAGTCGGCGCGCTTGGAATGATGAAAAAGAACGAAGAAGAAGAAGAAGAAGAAGAAGAAGAAGAAGAAGAAGTATAGATGTAGTTGCAGAAGGGCTTGATAAATCGTGATATAGGAATAGAAGCTGAAGTATATGAATCGAAATATACAACCAGTATACTAAGCAGAAACATACGTGTGCATCAACTTATTTGTATACTCATACTAAATGATAATAATAATTATGATATGTATGTCTATTTTATAGAACGCTGTTATAAACATCATATTAATGATTCTATTATTTACCATATTTTAGGGAGGTGCATTGGCAGTATCGGTAGAATGTCTTACACTCTAGCTTGTGGCATAGGGTTTCGGCCCTTTACACTCTGAGCTCAAATCTTTTCAAGATTAACTTTGCTTTTCAACCTTACAGGGTCGATAAAATAAAGTATCTAAATAAAAAACCATTATTTAACATATTTTACAAGCATATATACAGAGATAATATATTAATCATGTTTAGCGTATTTGCCCAGCATCAGAAGTCCGCCGTCTGAGAACATATAGAAGTGTCATATGGGTGGCAATTCATTTATGGTTCACAATTAAGAGCGTTTTCATCTAATTTTCCAGAACCTTAATGCCACGTAACTAGTATAATAAAACTTCATGAAAAATGTAAATACTGGGTTTGATATTGTCGAAACACTATCCTGAAGGTGGTTTGCCATTACGGCCGCAAATTAATGACTGAAACAATTTGTGAATGGCGTCCGACTAATGAGGGACTAAATTTGCTTAGACACCAGGCAAGGTTTGCACATACATACACAGAAACATATGTAGTATGCTATTTGAATTATATTTAGCCAATCTCTGTAGCATGCCACTTCGATGAATCATATATTTATATATATATATATCAATTTTATTAACAGGGGCAGGGAGAGAGGAAAGACTAGACAGATTATACTATATATTCCTATATACTATATATGGAAATTATTAAGTTTGTAATATAAATACTCAGAAGTGCTGTCAATGAGAATTGGATGTTTTCTTCATAGGGTTTGAGATGTTTTCTCGAGTGATATATATATATATATATATATACACACACACACACACATATATATATATATAAAATCAAAAGATGGTTAAGAGAGTTCCATGTATTTTATTATGCGCATTTCAAAAGCAAATATCATCATGGGATGATATTTGCGTTGTCATCAGATAAAATAGGGAGACATGATATGAAGCTTAAGAAACACTTGCGAACAGTGAAGTGTCAAATCAACATATGAAAAATAAAATTAGAGGGGTATATGAGATTGGAAAAAAGGAAAGGAAGGGGAAGAAAAAATATAGATAGAAGAAAAAAAAAATATAAGGAAAGGATGACGGAGGAGGAGCATAAGAAGGAAGGATGAGAGAGGAGGATAAAATGAGTGAGAGAGAGAGATAAACTTTAATACTGAGAAACACTGTCTCAGAGAAAAATATAAAGAAACCGTTGTAAGATAATACATAATTTAAAAAAAATTATGAAATTAAAAGTTAATGAGGTTTATGAATGGTGATGCTTATGATTAAAGAAAAAGGAATTAAGAATACTATTTATTTAAGGTTTATATATTGAAGGGTTTAATAAGATGTGCGAAAAGGAGTTTATTAAAATGTATTATTAAAATAAAGTATATTAAGAAGATAAGGTGAATGAAGATAAGGTTAAATGAATAATTACTTAGAGGAATTAATTAGGGTCCGTGTTTATTACAATATATTGTAATAGGAAAAAGTAAATAATAGAGTTAATACGAGCATGGGAAGAGGGGAGAATAAAAAATTCAAGGAAGAAAAAATATATAACGTCAAAAAAATATGTTTACAAAATTTCTCTAATTAGTATATATTAAAAATAAAAATTTGTATGGCCGAGAATATAAGGAAAATGCTATAGTGAGCTATAAGATGAATTAAGAAGTAATTGAGAAGTAAAAGTTGCAGATTAAAGATTAGAAATTACAAAGAAGAAAATTAGGGGACCGCTAACGACATAGTATGAGTAATATTGTATAATATACTGAAATAAGGTAGAAAGATGGGTATATTTGCAAAAAATATAAAAGTGTTTCAGAAAAAGATTTTAAACTAATTAGGTTCTATGGGATTTATGCAAGCAGAGCGAAAATAAATCCGTACGTCTATTTATTATAGAATTAAAATTAGAGATAATGGTAAATTTTTCCGCTAGGCAGAGATTACATATTCTGGATAGGGAAGAATGAAGGTAAGGAGAGGCGTTGCAAACATTTCTCCAAGAAATGTTGTAGTTAATATTGTTGTCCTTTAAGGACCATATGAGTTCTGAGAGTGCTGTGTTAGTTCTATTAAGTTGGTGTCTAAAAGAAGAATTATGATTATAAAATCTTGCCTTAAAGGAAGTGGAAGTGGAGCCAAAGTAGGTAAAATAATTTGTACCACTTATAACCTTACATTCATACACTAAATGTTTATCATTTAGTTCTAATAGGACATTTAGTTCTAATAGGGCAATTGCAATTACGATTAGAGTAATTACCAGAGTTATTAGCAAGTGACCCAGTATTATTTATAGAAGGAATTGATTTGGAGAAGTTACATTACTTACGATAGGTGCTAAAGTATCCTGATTTAGATGGGTATTATGAACATGCGACAAAGTTGCGTTTGACGTCGTATTTAAATTTACGGAATCTAGCCTAGAGTTAACATTGACGTCGGACTTACTATTGTTATTATTATGACGTTCAGTGTTGGATGGATATGATTTATTATTAACTACAACATTTCTTGGAGAAAGGTTTGCAACGTCTCTCCTTACCTTCAATCTTCCCTATCCAGAACATGTAATCTCTGCCTAGCGGAAAAATTTACCATTATCTCTAATATTAATTCTATAATAAATAGACGTACGGATTTATTTTCGCGCTGCTTGCATAAATCCCATAGAACTTTCCATAAAGTATACAGCTAATATCTTACTACCTAATTAGTTTAAAATCTTTTTCTCAAACACTTTTATATTTTTTGCAAATATACCCATCTTTCTACCTTATTTCAGTATATTATACAATATTACTCATAATATGTCATTAGCGGTCCCCTAATTTTCTTCTTTGTAATTTCTAATCTTTAATCTGCAACTTTTACTTCTCAATTACTTCTTAATTCATCTTATAGCTCACTATAGCATTTTCCTTATATTTTCGGCCATACAAATTTTTATTTTTAATATATACTAATATTACCATTAGAGAAATTTTGTAAACATATTCTTTTGACGTTATATATTTTTTCTTCCTTTAATTTTTTCTTTCTTCCCTCTTTCCATGCTCGTATTAACTCTATTATTTACTTTTTCCTATTACAATATATTGAAACAAACTCGGACCCTAATTAATTCCTCTAAGTTAATACATTTAACCTTATCTTCATTCACACTATCTTCTTAATATACTTTATTTTAATAATACATTTTAATAAACTCCTTTTCGCAAATTTTATTAAACCCTTCAATATATAAACCTTAAATAAATAGTATTCTTAATTCCTTTTTCTTTAATCATAAGCATCACCATTCATAAACCACATTAACCTTTAATTTCATAATTTTTTTAAATTATGTATTATCTTACAACGTTTTTGTTTTTTTTCTCTGTGAGACTGTGTTTCTCAGTATTAAAGGTTATATCTCTCACTCACTCATTTTCTCTTCCTCTCTCATCCTTCCTTCTTATACTCCTCCTCCGTAATCCTTTCCTTATTATTTTTTTTTTCTTCTATCTATATTTTTTCTTCCTCTTCCTTACCTTTTCTTTCCTTTTTTCCAATCTCATATATCCCTCTAATTTATTTTTCATATGTTGATTTGACACTTCACTGCTCGCAAGTGTTTTTTAAGCTTCATATCATGTCTCCCTATTTTATCTGATGACAACGCAAATATCATCCCATGATGATATTTGTTTTTGAAATGCGCATAATAAAATACATAGAACTCTTTAAACCATCTTTTGATTTTATATTATTTATACTCCAGTCCTATAAACTGCTGAGTGCTACTTATCCGATATTTGCAGTGCTTTATTGTGCTACAATAAAACTCACCTCCTAAATATATATATACATATATATATATATACATATATATATATATATATATATATATATATATATATATATATATATATATATATATATATATATATATATATATATATATATATAGTGACGAAACATAAGTCAATTGCAAGAACTCATAATCCTTTATTTACTGCTATATATATTTCGATGATATCATTTGAATGGCTATGGCCTCATCAGGCAGTTAGTCAGTTCTTAGATATGCCAGGTCTGTGTTTATAGTGTTGATGGTATCAGAGCTTTGGGACATATATATATATATATATATATATATATATATATAGATATAGGATCGAGTAGGACCCCGACGGCTAATTCTAGTCCAGAATTAGCCGTCGAAACGGCTTGAGCTCAGCCGTCGGGGTCCTACTCGTTCCTATTACCCACTCTACTACCCTAAGTATTGAGTACTTTGGTGCGTTATGGTCCATCTGGTTCCTTACCACATTTCCTTCGTTATATATATATATATATATATATATATATATATATATATATATATATAATATATATATATATATATATATATATATATATATATATATATATATATATATATATATATATATATATATATATATATATATATATATATATATATATATATATATATATATATTTATATATATATATATATATATATATATATATATATATATATATATATATATATATATATGTGTGTGTGTGTGTGTGAACAGTTTTGTTCGCATGCCAACACAAGAGCAAGAATGAAGTGTTCATTCTACTGACATGGCTATAAAATTGAGGCTTGTTTGCAAAATTGCAAACGAATCGAATGTTATTAATATCCGAAAAACTCATTAGAATTATTGTATTCAGCCATGTAGCGAAAATTTTCTTTTTTTATTTATATATATATATATATATATGCAAAAGTTTTATTTAAAATTGTTGGGTTACAACAAATAAATATTTTATAACTGATATAAAGCACTCGACAAGTTTTTGAAGTAGATATACGATATTAAATATTGTATATCGTATCGTAATATCGTATATCGTATATATATATATATATATATATAGAATTGGAGTAAAAATACGATATTAACAGATGGAAACTATATTTTAAAACCATATTTATTTCATTATACATATTTCAAGGACACAGAGTTCTATATTATATTTTAGCTGATGAAAACACACCATAATTTAACTCGGTGTCCTTGAAATATGTATAATGAAATAAATATGGTTTTATAAATATAGTTTCCATTTGTTAATATCGTATTTTTACTCCAATTATTTGTTGAGTGCTTTATATCAGTTATAAAAATATTTGCTTGTTGCATCCAAACAATTTAAATAGAACTTTTACATATATATATATAGTCATACATACATATATATATATATATATATATATATATATATATATATATATATATATATATATATATAGAGAGAGAGAGAGAGAGAGTTGACTGTGAGAGATTGACGAGAAAGAGAACGAGGAAAAAGAAATGTGATTTACTATGCACTTATTATGTCATACCTTTGTAGAAGAGGTTGATAGTGATCTACTAACTTGTGTTATTGTTATTTTGTAGCCGAATCCACCCAAACAACTAGACAACACCCACGTCTCTTTCTTTTATTTTCAGTTTTTTATTCATCTAATCACTCCAGCATGCGAAGGCGTATATGAGATGAAATTTATCAATCAAAATAAGGTACATTATCCATATAGTAATCTGTATTCTGGTATCTGTCTTCTCTGAGGTAGACACGATACAATGTAATTATGCGTGACATATGCTGTTAATTTCCCCACCGCTTCACCTGTCACTCTCTAATCGACAGTTATGTTCTTTATGTCTTATCGTGAGGTCTTTTCTGCTCATAACTTTGAAATTGGTACTTGTAATGCCCAAACCTTAATCTAAAACGGATATAGAATTGTTACTTTACTCACGTTTTATAATGATAACAGAATCGATAGTAACAACTGGAGTGTGTCTCATGGCAAAACCAGAAAGGCATGTAGTTTTCACGGCAAAGGTTTCGTATCTTGAAACAGTTATTACAATTGTAATTTTGTTTGTTGTGTCGGTTAGTTGGATACGGTATATTATTGCTGGAGCTGCTATAGTAAGCAGTGCAGTCTTGGATAAAAACAAAACCGACCAATATCGTTATTATTAAAGTCTTCATCATATCTGCGCACATTTATTGTTTCACCTGAAAAATCAACAAAGAATGGGAAAAAAAAGAGGTTTTAATACATTTATAGCGTTAATAAATCGGAATCACATATATAAGAAATACGATTAAATGTGAAGATTCCTTTCTCTTTATTTTGTGTACACATTACAGTGTATAGGATCGACTTTGGCATTTATCTCGCTTTCAGCAACAATATATGTACACATAATATTAAATGGATTAAATTTAACTCCCTTTTCATTCCCAAAACATCAACTTTGACTTTCATCTAAGTGGTGTTGAAAAAGAAAGTAAAAGGTGAGTAGTGGGATCAGTCTAACTGAGTGGGTGTATCCATCAATTGAGAAATAAAAATATTCAGAAAGTGTGGCAGCAGCATTGAATTTCATTTCAGTATTTAGGGATCTTCAACCAATTCGACAAAGAGGGGACTGTCTTAGCTGAAATGACTTTCTGTATAGCTGACATTGGCGTAAACAACTTTCTGTCAGCAGTGTGATGTTCACAAATATCTCCCTAAATATTTTTGATAGATATTTCATTTTATTTTATTTATCTATTTTTTTTCAAAAAACTATTTCGAAATTATTTTAATGTTTTCTTTATGATGAACTGGAATTTGCTCATATACTTGTTTATTCATACCTTACATGAGTTTTTACTTAAATCTATATAACGGATGGAAAAATATATGTTTCGGTTGTAAAGACCTGATCCACTATGGCCCTTGCCAAACACTTCTTCCATCGGGTCCTGTCAGATGCAACCGCCTCCAATTGATCCAACTGGATGCCAAACGAGACAAGCCAAGCTCATAGATGTTATGAAACTAT
>OZ024745.1:65820340-65830340 GCA_964016885.1 Eledone cirrhosa
ATGAATCGATGTCAATTTGTCGATTCAAAAAAACAAAACTCATTTTTACTGAGACACATACGTATATATATATATATATATATATATATATATATATATATATATATATATATATATATCTGTGTGTGTATACATATATATATATATATAATTGCACACACACACACATATACATATATATTCGAGTGTGTATATGTGTGTTTATGTGTGGGTGTGCTGTGTGTGTGTATTTGTCCGTTATGTATGTGTCATAATTTTTGAAATATACTATATTTTACATGAACCTAGGATAAGAACGAAAAAATTGTATACGGAAAGAAGTTAAGCATTCTTTCCAATAAATTAATTAGTCATACTCATATGAATCATAAAATTCATTAGTGATGCAAAATAATTGGTTACAATGCGTATGTCTTCATTAATATTGTCACCATAAACAAATGTATCAATGTAATGATGATGCAGTTATTTCCTAATGATAATTAAATATAATTGTCATTATCAAACGGTGTTAACAATATCACTAATGAAAATAATATCAAATATAACCCTGTGTAAAATAAAAGAGTAGACTTAATGGAACAAGAAGACATATATATATAACTTACTTGTTTGTATCCTTGCGTAAATCCTCTCTTGTGAATCGACTTTTAACACTTAGTGGCTAAGAATGCTGAGGGTGCAAGCTTCAGTCAATTTGTTGTATACCACAAGATACTAATATTATTAATGTTGTTAAATCGAGGAAGATATTTCTGAGGCGGTAGAAGATTCTGTTGTTATTCTTCACGTGATTCAATTTGTACCGGATTATTGGATAGCCCTATCAATGCTGTCAGTAAAAGAAGCGTAAATCAGAAAATGAAACAAAACAAAAGCAAAAAAGAAAAGTAGAAAGAAGGCAGGAAATATTAAGCAGCCTATATATATATCGCATCAATGAGATTCTAATTGGCTTCTCTCCGCCTCTTTTTAAAGCAATAGTGTTTCTTGGCACCGATTTCTATTACTCACATGACATTTAGAAGTTTGTCGAACTTTCGTTTTGTTGAGTTCACGTGAATTTGCATTTTGCAAAAAAAAAAAAAGAAAACTTCTGTCATTTACTAACAGTTGCATAGTGTTGCATTTTAAATATTTTTATCTGTGTCAAATATTTGCATACAAAAAATATTTAGGTGTTGTATTATTTGACTTTTTATTTTTTTTATGTCAGAATTTTTATGCAGCGTCCTTAGTTTTTTCTTTCTTTTTTCATGGGATTTATAAGTTAATGTTAGAAATATAACATGACATATGGTTTGGTCCTGTAGTATCAATATATCGAGATATATGAAGACTGGAAATCTTATCCCAATTCTTGGTATTGGCTCCATCAAGCATATTAGTAGTAAATTAGGTGAAGGATTATATCGGTTATATACGAAATGTTCTGGTCTTTGTTTTCGTAGCATCTATGGGTTCTACATATATATTTGTGCATACGCAGATCCTTAGTTCAAATTCAGTCATGGCCTATTTATTTTCTCCTTTCTTTCAAGTGAACATGATAATCCATGCTAGAACTTATTTATGACATCCTAAATCGATTTCATTGACCATATTTCCGTGATCGTAATTGTTATTTAGAACATTGCTGAGGCCCAACGAATAAAAAGAAAAACCGATAAAATAATTTCAACGAAAACACTATCTGCCTCCTATTTGACAATCTTCACTTTCTGAATTTTATTTAATTTAAATGTAATATTTATGTGATTTGACGAGGGTCAATTTCATATAAGTGAAAAACAATTATAAACATTATGAAAATATTACTTCTTATGTCTGGAAAATTGAAAAAGCAGAAAATTAGAAAAACTAGAAAATTATTTTGAAGTTGCATGATCGAAATTATGTGTTTAATTTTTACTCGAATACCTCCATCTGGCATCGTACTCATATATGATATTATGCACACAGAAACTACGTTACATACAAATGTGTGAAAATAATATGTTGAATTGATGGAATCCAGTTTCGGACACTGCATGTCGCAGTGATGTTACAATTTTTATAGAAACAATTGACTGTGTTTGTGTCATGACCATAATCTCTTTTGCAGAACTTATAGTTTCCGAATATCACAATCTGAAGAACATTTTCGCACTACTTTTCTCTATGAGAAACATCAAAGTCTAATTGTAGTATTTGTAATCAGAATTAAAAGCAAATTAGTCCGTAGGCTAAATTTTATGTGATATTTCGATTTTAATTCGAAACCTTCCAAAATAGATTTTCAAGAAAATGAATTGATGAAAATTCGTGCCAGTCGGTTTATTTTGAGATATGATAATCGTATATCAAAGCAGAAACACGTTTATTCTGTCAAAGATTTGTTTTATAATCTCTTAACGTCATTGGACTCCCAAAAGTACTGAATCTAGAGTTATGAATTTCCATTTCTCTTATTTTACAGAAGAATGACTATTCAGTTTGAGGATATTTTTAGAAGACAATACTATTGATTTCATTTGATAATATATAATATATTAGATACCTGGGTAATTTCTGGAGAGTACCTAAAAATGAATGTGACAGTTATTTGAACAACTTCTATTCAGTGGTTATAAAATAACGTGACGTAGGTAATGGGAATTGAAATAAAGAGACAGTATGTCTAAAGCTAAATACATTTAACAACTTCATCTTTAAATTATTGAGTAATAAGATCGCTCTCTCTATCTCTCTCTCCCTCTCTCTCTCACACACTCTCTCTCTCTCTCCCTCTCTCTCTCTCTCTCTCTCTCTCTCTCTCTCTCCATATATATATATATATATATATATATATATATATAAATGTTTCTACTTTTGGCACAAGGCCAGCAATTAACCAGTACATTACTGGTACTTTATTTTATCGACCCCGTAAGGATGAAAGGCAAAGTTAACCTCGGCGGGATTTGAACTCAGAATGGCAAGGGCCGTAACTCTATGCGTCAAAGCATGGCGTCAGACCCTTATAACGTAAATAGAATAGAAGTCAGTTTATCTATAAATCTTATTGGCATATTACAATTCTTTCAATATCGATCAGCTCACAGTACAATCATAATGAGCGGGAGCGGGCCCAAACTATTTGAATGCATCTTTGCACATATAGATTCGCATATGGGAGGAGATGTCGCAGAGGAGTAGATCCCTGGACATGATGATTGTACTCTGAGCTGCTCGATATTGAAACAATTGTAATATGCCAAAAAGGTTTATACACATGGTGCAACATTGACTTCGATTCTCCTTACTTTATTTTCACTCTGCACACTTGGCCACCTTAACTCTGGATTACCACCCAATAGGAGACGGACTTCGTAACAGCATTGAGTTCTTCAAATGGCGCGCCGTCTGTAACAATAATTACACACCTATCTAACACACACACACACACACACACACACACACGCACACACACACACACACACACACACACACACACACACACACACACACACACACACACACACACACACACACACACAGATAAATATAATTGTTTCTACTTTAGGCACAAGGGCAGCAATTAACCAGTGCATTACTGGTACTTTTATTTTATCGACCCCGTAAGAATGAAAGGCAAAGTCAACCTCGGCGGGATTTGAACTGAGATCGTAAAGGGACGTACACACACACACACATAAATATAATGCTTCATAAAAAAGATTGTTTATATGCATACATATATATATATAGATATGTTTCTTTATATATATATATATATATATATATAGATAGATAGATAGATAGATAGATAGAAAGGCTTCTACATGACTAGAATTGTTTCATTCAGGAGAAATCGATTTCTCCCGAATGAAACAGTTCCAGTCCTGTAGAAGCCTTCCTGTATTAAATATTTATACTCTGCTTTGTATTGAGAACATCTTACTTACTGTGGTTACCTCCGATTGAACCCGGGATAAACTTAAATATATATATATATATATATATATATATATATATATATATATATATATGACCAACCCTCCGGTTAGACTAATAGCACCCTCCAAGTTCGACCTAGGTAGGGCCAGTAAGGATATTATAGATAGCATACTGCCCACTCTTATGAATAGAATTAAACTTAGCTTATGGACTTACACTAAGGAGGTAATATACTCGTTTACAGCGCTGCCCACCAAACATCAAGTGAACTTTGTGCAGCTGGACATAGCAAATTACTACGCGTCTATCTCACCAGTAATTGTAAACAAGGCCCCCATGGGCGCCATGGCAAGGTCCAACTTAACTATAGGTGAAGTGGCCATCATTATAGCTGCTAGAAAGACACTCATTAGGTTTGACGGTAGACTGTGGGAAAGGAGGAATAGACTCAACAGTTTCGACATCACCATGGGCTCGAGCGACTCCGCACAGGTAACGAACTTGGTGGGAATTTATCTACTCTATCGCTAGCAGAGGAGATTCCAGGGATAGGCGGAGGGATATATAGAGACGACGCCCTATTTACATTAAACTCTATCCAGCTGGAGCGCATGCGGAAGCGCATCTCACATTTCTTTAAGCAGCACGGCTTAACTGTGCTAATAGAGAATAGCACTATGACAGTAAATTTCCTAGACGTATCCTTGGAACTGGATACAGGCTTATACCGACCATATCACAAGCCCAACGAGAACCTGCAGTATGTAAACAGGCGCTCAAACCACCCCAAGTCGGTTATTGACGCCATGGTGAAGGGGGTATCCCCCCGAGTATCCACACTGTCCGCCAATGTGGATGTGTTCAATCAGCATGCCGACTACTACAATGAGTCACTGGGCAGGGCAGGATATACAGAAGCTATAGTGTATACCCAGGAGTAGGGCAGGCCGCATAGCGAGCAACAAAAACACCTAGACACCGCTAGTAATAACTTAGGCAGACAATTTACACGTAAACAAACACCCAACAGTATAGATAGGAATATTAAACACGACATTGCTGGCCGCACAGCGCATAGACAGTTGAGGGAGCTCGCAATCTTAGGGACCACATCACATACGGACTGAACAGTAATAACTCCACGGACCGGAACGGGAAAATTACAGGTAGTGAAGTAGATATCCCAACCCGGAGCTCTAGGGCTAATATCAAGACTAAGAATAACAGCAATGATACGCCAGGATACTCGGGTAGCGGGACAGAGACGGAAAATAGGGCTAGAAACCGTGCCCAGAACAATTAGAGAGCAAAGGCCATTCCACAGACTTAAGCAATAGTTCTATGCATAGGGATAGAATGGGGGGGGGGTCAATTAGGAGTAGGGCTTAACCCGAGAGAGCAGCTTGACAATGCAATCACCACAAGTAGCAGATGATGAAATAGAAATAGATATAGAAACGTCACATGGTTTAAAGCACCATACTCGAAGCATGTTGTATGCACTAACGTGCCAGGTCTCTTCTTCAGGGCATTGGACGAATGTTTCCCGGCTTCACACAGGTACCACAAAATTTTCAATCGGCAAACTGTGAAGTTCTCATTTTCCACGGCACGCAACATGGTGGACTACATGGCCAGAACCAACGCGTTGAAATTGAGGACACCTCATGGGCGCAACGATCAGGCACCAGATCCGCCGGGGGAGCTGCGGGGAGAGCACGCGGAAGTGGATGATGGTTCTAGGGGCATACCCACGGCTGCGGAGGGCCCCATACCTGCCAGTAGAGACCAGCTGGTCGGGAACATTGAGTCCACCACTCCGCAGGAGCACCACTCGAGGACCGGTGAGAACACAAATAAGACGCCAGGACCACGTAACGGAAGTTGCAAAAATGATACACGGACATGAAGCTGCCGTGTCCGTGAGGAGTGCCCCATGCAGGGAATGTGCCTGACTAAGGGCGTTGTATACAGATGTGTGGTTACCACGCACAATGATAACCACACATACATCGGAGCTACATCTACGACTTTTAAGTAGAGGATGTACAACCACAAGAGCTCGTTCAAGGACAGGATCAAGAGACATTCCATCGGATGCGTATGCGTACTCGGCAGGAGACAGGAAGTGCAAGTTATGCCTGTCCGAGGCTATCGAGATAATAAAACTTAAGGGCGACGCAGTCAACCTCAAGTCTGAAATAATCATGGCATGCCGACATCAACGTAAATGCACACTCTCCGCCCTGGTGATGCCGGATCGATCTGCATAACGCACCACCGGCACCGCAACACCAGGTGGAGCGCATGCAGCGAACCACAATTGAACACTGCATATCTATGAATGCATGACAGCACAAGCTGATAGCAATGACAGTTTAAACGTTGTCCACCTCGTAGCACACCCTAATAGCACCATTACACCAATCTGCGGACGCCGACTCATTACAAGTAGGATTGGGTCTACAAACATGTGTGGTTTTAAATTTTCAAATTTCTAAATTTTCAAACTTTAAAATTTTTAAATTGTTGATTTCCGATATTCGATTCCCGGTGCTTAATCCGCTACTTGGATGATGGACATGATGCTGGTCTTAAGGTTAATATCACAGCTAATTGTAATTTTAATTTTAATTTTGATTTTGATTTCAAGGTTTAATTTTGTCGTTCCATGCCGCCGATATACACACGCACACAACGCATGCCGCTGGCACATTTCATCATACATACACTCCACGTGCATTCCATATATATTGCTATGAAGCACATGCCCTTTATATTTCATGTATACACCAAACCAATGCACATCTCATATATACTTTTATGAAATGGATATTACACATAACCACAATATATATAACTTGTTTGTGCACGCACGCACAGCCCACACCTATCCACAAGAAAAGTGATCTGCATCATGCGCAGGCTCCTACCCAGTGCCTTAGCCCAACAGCCCCCATGTATATCATATAAACATTTGCACCAGAGCCCACAACTATTGTATGAAACTTTAAGCACACCTCGATTATGCCAGGTCCCCCTCTGCATCCTTGTCATGTATGGATTCTCTTTTTCCAGCATTTTATTTTATTATTGTATACTATTTCATTATTTTATGTTTTGTGCATACAGGGCTTTTTTAAATTTTATGTGCCACCCACGCTACATGCGATTAGTGCAGGGATATTGTGCTGCCGTAACATTTAGGCATATTGTGCAGGCACCCTCGGACTCACACCGTCACGTGATCAGGATGGGTCAAGGCCTCAAATGTGTTGTCTCATGCAATACTGTGTGCACCATATGCACAGCGGCGCGTGGGTGGACGGACGGGGAGAGGGTATTCATCAAGTATATGCATCTGGTGTGGGAGCACGCGGGTGCGTGTATGTATGTGTGACCACACAGACATGCATGAGCACGGGTGTGTACATGCATGGGTCGATATAGTTGTCTGAGCATGTATGCGCGGGGATACGGATGACTTTCCATGGATTTTTCTTTTCCCATCTGCCTATGTGTGCGGCGTCCTGGCTACGCACACTCCCCTGAGTCCAGTGTGTGAGTGGAATTGGGTCTATTTGTTGAAAACACGTTTGATATAGCTATTCCGTTTGAATGGCTGTTGAAAGCTTTCTTTTTAAAAAGGTTTTTTTAAAAAACGTTCTTGCTACAGGTTCTTTCTTTTCCTTTCTCCTTTCCTTTCGAAATATGTATGGCGGAGTGTATCCTAAGGTTGTGTCCTACAAATGTTACGCTAAATATCCCCATGATTGGTTTTTTTTTTTTTTTTTAATTCTCGCAAAACATTATTTATGATGAATACCGCATACAGCATAATTGCGGGTGTGTACTTGACCGATGTAGACTAAGGCACCTAGGGGCAATGAGGACGTCGAAGTGATGCCAGCCGTTCAAGATTACAGTCCCTTTCCCACCACAGTAGTAATTCTGATACATGAAGAAATTTTGATTGACAGGTGGAGAACGAGAGGAAGAAAGAAGTGGGCAACCATAAGTGGCTAGAAATACCGATGGCGTGTACAATTCTTGACCACTCATAGAATGAGAACAACAGGATCTAAATCAACAAACGAAGAAATTCGATGTTAAAGGACTATAGGAAAATCTGCTTCGTAGAATCGAGACGTATCTTCTGACGACCGTGTTGATTTCAGAATCAGGTGTGATCACCATATAGATCGTGCCTCGAGCTGGTCCCCCGAGAAACATTTGTAATATGTCCAATAAATTCCTTTCGTCGCAACACTGATTCTCTTCTTCCTGTGATATATATATATATATATATATATATATATATATATATATATAAGAAACATGAGAAGAAAGAAGAATACTGCATGGTTTGCACATGGGTTACATATGATAAAAATAGTCCTTCGTTAGTGATTTTCCAACCATCATTGGTATTTCATCGCATTAAAAATCAGATACCTCAGGTTGGTGCGAGCAATAACTAAAAAAAGTTATTGGGACCAGAATTCGCGTAAGGCAAGGGGGACAAGTAAACAGCATAGAAGGATAAAAACAAACCGAAGATAGGAAAATAAACAAGCAACATGGTTGTCCGGTCAGCATAGGCTGGGTGGATTTCATGAGCGAGAGAGGTACAGACCGTGTTGATGTGTGTGAGATGTGAGCAAGAAGAATATATATATATATATATATATATATATATAACGAAGGAAATGTGGTAAGGAACCAGGTGGACCATAACGCACCAAAGTACTCAATACTTGAGGTAGTAGAGTGGGTAATAGGAACCAGTAAGACCCCGACAGCTGAGCTCAAGCCGTTTCGACGGCTAATTCGACGGCTAATTTGAGTCCTGAATTAGCCGTCGAAACGGCTTGAGCTCAGCTGTCGGGGTCTTACTGGTTCCTATATATATATATATATATATATATATATATATATATATATGAAGCATTAGTCTGATCTGAAATTTTAAACTTAGCTTTTTTGTAAGCTGATAAAGGCATGTTTGACTATTAAATAGTCGAACATATAAACATATAAACTTCTAGAGAGACGGAATTAAAGTGGGCATTTCCTGTCAAGATGTATGCATATTCCTAAAGTATTCGAATATTTTGTAGTTGAATCTGTGTTGTTACATCTTACAATAAGCTAACATAGTTGCCATACAGGTGTTGTATATATATATATGTGTATCTATATCTGCAACTCTCAAATTAATTCTTTATTTTTTAGCTCTATGATTTTTCCCGTCCCCACTTTCTGAGTTTGTTTTCTCTTTCTACTGTTTTGTCTTATTCCCAACTGCATGTGTCTTATTCCCAACTGCATTATCCCAAAATATTAATTTTCCTGATTAGTTTCTGCTTAGTTTCATTAATTATAAATAATGTAATAAATAATATTACAACTTAGTTAAATCCATGCTTTTGAACGGTTCCTATATTGATATACGCATATCCACACTCCCTAATCTTTCACACTCACACACAGAGACTCTCTCTCTAATTATATATATATATATATATATATATATATATATATATATATATATATATATATATATATATATATATATATATAGCCTTTTTGTTCAATTTACATCTTCGCTCTCTCTCTCTGTTTTTCTAACACTCTCTCATTCTTGATTTCACTTAGTATGCTGTCATGCGTTTCTACAGAAACGTCAGTCATGGCAAATGAGCAAGTTATCTATAAGCCAAGCGAAAATAATATACACACTTACAATTACGCAAATTGACATGAGCATACACTCACAAATATATCTGTAATTTTTCATTTTAAATATTTACGTTCCTACTGTGATGAAGGATTTATTTTTAACTAGGAAATAAACTTCCATCTTTACATGTTGAATTTTAGAAAATTCGTACTACTTTCTTATTTTTTCACTGATTGTATTTGCAACGCGTGTTACTGTTTTACTGTTTTACTCCATGAGTCAAAGGAAGAGCACGTAACCTCTAAGAGGGGTGGGAAATAAAGCGGAAGATATAGCCTTATCCAAATGCTTGCAACAGAGCTGACTTCAGTAAAGGCATCCAAGAAATAAATGATAGTG
>OZ024745.1:65835340-65890340 GCA_964016885.1 Eledone cirrhosa
TGACCGTGGCCTAACTTGGCTGCAGTCCAGTGACTGCAACAAATAATAGAATAAAAGAATGATATTTAAACCTTAACCAATTCAATGATTAGTTAGTTTCTAAATGGAAATAAATAAATATATAAAGAGATATATCTTCAAATTCAGACATTTTCCTACAGAATTATTTTCTAAATACGTAAATGAATTAATTTCATATGTTATTGGATGAATCGCATCGATAATCAATCTCCCTTGATGTCTTGATTTAGAACAGTTATAAATATGTAATACGACTACGAAGAACATTATATTAGATAATGCCAAGATTGGAGAAAATAATCGAATAGTTTATATCAATATTCATCTTCAAGTTGTAGAAATTACTCTAAAACCGGAATGTAGTTTTAATTATAGAGAATTTTTTTTCAAATTTTTGCATCTGAAACTCGTGAAATATAAATATTCTTCGACCAAATATACAAATACACAGGCACATTTGCAACACCCATTAATACGCACACACACACACACACACACACACACACACACACACACACACACACACACACACACACACACACACACACACACACACACGCACACACACACACACACACACACACACACACACACACACACACATATATATATATATATATATATATATGATACATGGATTTATAAACTGATCATATTGGAAGAAATAGTGGCCAAACTGGTACATTACACTGCATGACAATCACTTTTAGCAAACACTACCGTAGATGATATTAGCTAATTTAAGGTTCTTCTCTATGAATATGAAATCCGTTTTACTCCATCATGTCTACATTTTGATCTATAAGATTTACCACATATAATACATTTAGAGCAAAACTGACTAATCTTGTGAACATTGCATGGAATTTATTAATGTAAAAATAAACAATTAATCACTTTTGAAATAACAATATACACTTAGAAGAATCCTGCCACAAAAATGTTACAGCATTGCTTTCACTGTCAATATCAGTAGCATGGAGTTCAAGAAGAGGGAAGTCAGCAAAGGTCTTCCTTCTTGCGGGATCTGTTTGCAATAGGTACCTTGTTTTAACGTTAGTGATCTTGCCCAATTCCAACGAAAAGAATTCCAAGTGACTCTTTAAAAAGTGAATCTTCAAGGTCATTTCGACACCTTATGTATCGAAGGAATACAGAAGGTCGGTATGATTCCTTGTAATTCGGGTTTCGGTTCTTTCCTAGAAAGTTTTCAACGGTCTTTAACACAGCATCATAAGCTCGTCGTTCAATCTCTTTCAATAAATCTCTGTACATCTGTTTCTTCATCAATTTGTGAGGGTCTGGTCCAACGACAACACCTTCTTTAATATTTTCGTCGCTTAGACAAGGAAATATATTTAGCAATGTCGTTGGTTGCCCCCTCCCCCTACCCGAGTTCATTGACTTCAAAACATTTTTGAAGATTCCAGGTTTAATATTGTAGTGGTGGTAACACGATTAGCTAAGGTGAAACAAGTGATATGTATTGAATGTATTTAGTCCTTTGTCTCCATTCATAACGTTCTGGCTAATCCTACCGATTGTATTATTAATTTCGAGTTCGGTTGTCCCACAGGCAAGAGGAGGAGCAAACATTTGTGCAGCCGTTTTGCATTCCATTTAAAAAATGATCTTCAAGTCACCTCCATCTTTTCACATGAAATCATCATACCTGATATCAAGGAGAGTAATATCTTGATAGAGTCGTATGACACTTTACCTTCCTCGAATAATCCCCTGGAATCCCAGGGTACTCATTCCTAACAAGCATGTTTTTCTGTTTCTTCTGTTCAACATCTAGCTGTCTCATGAGGTCATAACTGTTACATAACGGTTATCACCGAAATATATATGACAGAGCTTATGAATAAACGAAGTAAATTATAACCTGTTGATATGTACTTCATATTTATAAATATACTCCGGAGTAAATAGACCCACTTGTATACTTCGTCAAGTGATCTACCCTATATACTAAAGTGTTGGTGATAAACTAACACATACTCTAATTAATATCATATATATATATATATATATATAGAGAGAGAGAGAGAGAGTGTAGAGAAATATATATATATTTATATATATATGTGTGTGTGTGTGTGTGTGTGTGTGTGTGTGTGTGTGTGTGTGTGTGTGTGTAAGTATATATGTTTTTGTGTATGCGTATGTGTGTGCGTGTGATGCTGCAATAAAATAAATGAAATAGTCTGGTATGTCTAGTAATATATGGTATCTATATATGATGTCAACATCCTGTAAATACTTTTGAAAAGCAGACTGTAAGTTTCTAAGCAACAACTAAATACATCATGAAAATCATTAAGCCACACACTGCTTTTCAAATGTGATACTATCTAGGCTTTCCGCAATGAAGAAACACTATCTATTGATCTGTGTATTGCTAAGTTGTTCTGGAGTGTAATATTATGTAGAATTTGCATTTTATGTGTAAATAAACACAAAACGAAAATTTAATGGAGCGTTTATGATTGAGTTCGACTTCGGTCGATATTTTGAGGACCGAACAGCAGGTCGGTATATTTGGGGTCACACTATGGTCATTATAGCGACAGTGTAGATACAACATAATATCATATAGCATGGTAGGATTGTGTGTGAGAATCAGTATAACCATCTAAAACCTATTCAGACAGTTCCAAAGTTATGGAAATTGTTTACTTTATTTTCCAAATACGCAGATTTGGACTTGCTAAAATCTTCTCAAACTAGGGTTCCACTAAGCCTTGTAGGTTCGATTCTGCTATAAATGCTCCCTAGAAAATTATAGACAAATAAATCTCATGTGTACACCTGTTTTAAAGGACGTACGAAGATAACTGCCAGGACACACTGATAATGTGTATGTTTATTCTAATCAATGATCTGGATAAATAAATGATATAGTTTGCCGACAAAATCAATACGCACATTCATATATTCAGATTCTGCCCGCCAATACAATGAACAGGGGCACACATCAGCACACATTATAGATTTAATGCAAATGTATGTAAGATTCTCACAGCAAATTCTGCTTGAATAATAAGTATTTAGAGTTGATGTAAGAATATTTATTCTAGAAATATTCTGATAAAATAGTGAGAAATGGCTACTCAGTCTAAATATGTCTCGGTTTGGGTAGTACGAAATCTGGACTAATTGTTAAATAGTGCATAATATTGGTTTTATATAGTTACTTTGCTAATACATTTGCAAAGGCGATAAACGCTTTAAACGATTATAATTTTCTAAAATCAATAATTTGTACTCCATTCCTATTCCCAGTGGATAAATGTTTAACCATCAATAATACCAAAGCAATTGCTAATAGCCTGATCCCAAGCAACTAGAACAGAATAGGTGCTATCTATTTTAAAACCGACGGCAAGTTCATCTTTAAAACAAATATGAAATGATTATCTAGATACATAATAAATATGATAAACATTTTTTGCTTAAATTTTCACTTGGACTGTTCATGAGAAAAAAGCATGTGATTTTTGATATGCATCAAAATAATATTACCGTAAATCTAGCTAAAATAATTCAAAACTTAGAGACAACACATGGAGTATATAAGATGCAAGTGAAGAATATTTGAAAAGGAAATGTTTCGAATTGCTTCAGAAGCAATGATTTCAACATTCTAAAAAATACTTCACTTGCTTCATCGAATAGGAATCGCATGTAAAGTAAAACAGATAGATAGACAAATAAATAAACAACAAATAATTAAATGAATATAAATTAAAAACCAATAAATGATTTGGTGATTAAAATCTATATGGTTTAGTTGGCCTTTAGTTTGAATGCTTTCAAAACAGCGGAAACCACGCAAGGTCCCCCCAAAACGCTTGGTAGTGTTAAGCCATGCCACGGATTAAGTCAAAGTAGAAAAATATCGTATGTTACTCATTGACCCCGAAAAGAAGACAGGTTAGGTTATTTTGTGTCTGACGCTCTAACGTATGTGAAATATGCTGATAACTTAATACAGTTTCAAGGAGAATAAATGCAATATACATTTTTTGTGAGACTCAACTAATAAAAAAAGTCTGAATCAAATGGATTCAACAACAGAGGTTTTTGGTGGAGCAGTTTCGTTTGTGTGAAATACACGGTATCAAATCAACATTTGAAAAATAAATGATTATTTATATTGAAAACAAACTATTATTTATCTGAAATTAAAATAAATACAAGTGTTCTCTATACAAAAGTTTTAACCTTATTTTTCAAAGAAAGAGCATTGCAATTTTCCAGCGGCTTTATCAGAATGAGTTCAAAATGTCACGTCAAATAGTATTAACTTGAAAAATTAAGAAAAGCATTTTAAAACATGAAATAGAGAGAGTAAACAACATTTTTTACATTATTTCGTTTTAATCATTCTGAGTATTAATTTAGAAAAAACATACAGATGTTTTCTTTTTATATTAGTAAAAAAGTTCAAAAGAAAAAAGATCAACTATCACTTTGGCAGGATTAAGTAACGAGCTGTCAAGAAATATTTTACTTCACGGCAATAGGTTCGTTTATCCGACATTTGAAGTCATTACAACCAAATAATTGGCAAAACGTGATGCATTTATATTTGGCACATATTTTATAAGGGTTCATGAAGTGTTTGTTGTAGATTAATTTAAAACTTACATTTCTAAAAAGAATGACTGTTATTTTAAATTTGTTAAATGAATTTCCATTTTTATTATTCTGAAATAGGTAATATATGTACCCCCCCCCCATATATATATATATAAGGAAAGGAAATTGAAAATGCAGCTGGAGTCTTTTAAGAATATTTATCTATATTACCGCTTTCGCAGTTCTTATGCTTTTCAAAAGTAAAATTGTGATGGAGGGTGTGTGCGTTTGTTCTGGTTTGACAAGCCACAACAGAAAAACAAATCCTCCATCTGTGAAACCGGTGAAGTAAATAAATAGATATTCTTAAAAGACTCGTTTCTTTCTTGTTTTTTTTTAAGTAAAAATATTATTTATATACATACATATATATATATATATATATATATATATATATATATATATATATATATATATGTGTGTGTGTGTGTGTATATATATATATTTTTGTATATATATATTTATATATATATATATATATATATATATATATATATATATGTGTGTGTGTATATATATATATAAATATATGTGTGTGTGTGTATATATATATATATAAATATATGTGTGTCTGTGTGTGTGTATATATATATATATATACATATGAAAATGTTCAAGACCCCGACGGCAGAGCTGAAGCCGTTTCGACGGCTATTTCTGGACCCCAATCCAGAAATAGCCGTCGAAACGGCTTGAGCTCTGAACATTTTTCTATTACCCACTTTACTACCCTAAGTATTGAGTACTCTGGTGCGTTATAGTCCACCTGGTTCCTTACCACACTTCCTTCGTTATATATATATATATGATGGCTGCCCCCTCGTTATCGAGTATGGCCATTGCACGAGAAAAAAAATATATATATACACACACAAGTTTATGCATTTGTACTGCGAAGGCGCAGGTTTAAAGGCATGCGCAGACACGTATCACGAAAATTGCACACCAAATCAAAGTGAAGATGGAGTAGATGTTTTTAAGACCAGAAAGACGAGGAGTTACAAAACCGATACCTGTTGACGAGGTCACAGAATATGTGACAAATAAGTACCAAGCAACAAAGATAAAGATAAAGTGAAATTTAAATGTGTGTGTTTCTTTTTATTGGCAATATTGGGAACATAACCATCCCCAAATGTTATGAAGAGGCTAATACCTAGATGATAAAGCCGCCAATGACGTAATGCTTAATAGTATTACCTGCTTTCTGTGCACGCCAGTTCCATATGGACTGTCACCAGCAGATGTAGTAGCATAAACTAATGCATTAGTTCGGGGCCAGAAAATCAAATTCTCTACCCACACGAAATCGTTTTCTCACTATTTAATGTATTAATGTAATCTCTGCTTTCCGTTTGGTTCGTATCGTAATACTACTGGCTAAATTAAAGTATTGCGTGGGTAGGAAAATGATCAAAGGTATATCGGTCCTATCTGATGACTTCGTTTTAGTATTATTATTTAAACTCCCAGTGATAACCAGCATACAACTTCGACTTTGCTTTCTATACGGAAAGCCACATCAAAATAGTGACAAATTTTGTATCAATAAATATCTATTCTAAAATATATGTCAAATCTAGAACATTCAATTGAATACACTCGGTATATAGTTCGGATAATCATTTAAAAGTAATCTGACTTAAAACACCAATCAGATACAATATGTGACATTTAATCTGTTAGATCTGTAACTAACTACACATTAAGGCACCGATAAGTGATATAAATGAAAACTGTTAGATAAGGCACTTTATAATATTTTCGTGTCTTTAATCAATAAAATTAATTGAAATAAACTCAACATAATTAGAAATAGCAAAAAAAGCCCCCCTCGTTCACTAGCAGAATTTCAAATCCCATGCTAATGTCATTTGTTAATTTGTTTGAATAATGCCAGTAAATCCCCAGCCACAAATATACTAAATATAGTACACTAATTGGTTCATGTTTTATTCAGTACCTTCTATTAAATTTAATACGTTAATTGGTTCTCGATCAGAATGCCTACCCACATGACTAAAGAATCAACACCTCAGCGAAAATTCCTTTCATAAGAGTCGTTTCTGATTACAAATTTCTGTAACGCTTACGGTATTCGATTGTCTTACACTTCTATATTTCACTTCAAACTGTTGCGGGGGCCAGTTATGCAATCAATGCAAGCAAACAATTGTAAAAAAATGAAAAAATAACTCATCTTCTAAGCACTACATACACACACACACGCACACGCACACACGCACACACACACACACACACACACACACACACACACACACACACACACACACACACACACACACACACACACACACACACGCACACACACACACGCACACACGCACACGCACACACACACACACACACACACACACACACACACACACACACACACACACACACACACACATTTATATATATATATACATATCTAGGGCGGGTAAAATTCCCGAGATCCATGGCCGAGTTCTCTCCAGCGGTCTCTGTCCCTCATTATCGCTGCCATGTCCTGCGTCTCCAACAGACCAGTGTCTGTCCTTAGGGCATCAACATACGTTAACCTTGGTCTTCCTCTTCCAGTGTGTCCATGCAGGGGCTCCCACAGGAGCTCTAAGTGCAGTGTCTACTCTGGATGTCGGTGAGCATGTCCAGCTAACCTCAGTCTCCTCTGTGTCACTTTTGAGCTGACTTTTGGGAGGCTCCCATACAGTTCTGAGTTTTTCATCCTCAGTGTATACTGATTAATGTTCAGAGCCATCCTCAGCATTCTCGTGTAGCACCCATCCACCAACTGAGTGAGTTCTTGGTCAGTGTCCAAGTCTCAGACCCGTACAGCAGCACAGCCTCCACTACAGCAATGAAGAGGCGGATCTTCAGGTCTCCACGAAGGTCCAACTTCCACACCGATCACAAGCTGTGGCACGCCGCCCAGGCTTTGCTCTTCCTCTCAACCACATCATCTTCCGTATTCCCAATCTTTGCTCCCAAATACAGGAAGTCCTCAATTAATTCTAGCGGCTTCCCGCCTACATTAGTAATTCCCTCTGGCTTCTCAACATTCTCTACCAGATATTTTGTCTTAGTCTCGTTCATATTCAGCCCCACACTCATCAACACAGTCTAAACTTCCTGCATCAACTTCTCTGCTTCCTTCACTGTATTTGTCAACAAAACTATGTCGTCGGCAAATTAATCATCCGATATCTTTTTCGCCTTAACTCTCCTGCTCTGAGCCGGTGTTACAGTAATTTATTATATATATATATATTTTGCAATACACTTTATGCTTAATTAAAAGCATTTTGAAGACCGTATGCTATTGTTTTAGAGTAGTGACAAATTCACTTACTTTAATCTCAGCAAACAGGGGAGATAAGCCGACAAGGGCCTTGTTTCGCTTTTGTTGAAGCTTATCAAGGCTAGCTACCCCTCCTGTCTACTGAGATTACTGATGTTATATTCTTATGTTATATTCAATAGCATACGGTCTTCAAAATGCTTTTAATTAAGCATAAAATGTATTGCAAAATACATTATATATAAATCCATATATATATTGCTATTTCAGAGCTCCAATTCTAATTTTTAATTTCTGCCTGACCAACAATCGCTCTGTATAATCAGCTCCTGATTATTTACTAGAATTCTATAAGAATATAACATCTGTAATCTCAGTAGACAGGAGGAGTAGTTAGCCTTGATAAGCTTCAACAAAAGCGAAACAAGGCCCTTGTCGGCTTATCTCCCCTGTTTGCTGAGATTAAAGTAAGTGAATTTGTCACTACTCTAAAACAATAGCATACGGTCTTCAAAATGCTTTTAATTAAGCATAAAGTGTATTGCAAAATACATTATATATACATCCATATATATATTGCTATTTCAGAGTCCAATTCTAATTTTTAGATATATATATATATATTTATAAACTAATATATATGATGAAACACAAATACCAACACATCTGTATTTATATTGTAAAAGAAAATTTAGCCAGAATGAAGTATACTAATTATAATACTACAGTTTGTCCATATCGATTTAAAATAATAAATCAACAAAGACGAACTGCATTGCCAAATGGCCATGATGTTTAGACACATTTAAATTTCAAAATCAAACCTGTTCCGTAGATAAGTTTAAACTTTAAAATCCAAATGTGTTTCGAGATGAATAAGTGTAAGGAATATTATGTCCTGCTCTCTTCAGTAAACATCCAGGGACAAATTGATATGCTTCACTTCTAAATAATTTAAAAGACTGTGTAACGCACATGGTTCCCAGTTTCTAGCAAGCCTCATACCCGTACTGCTAGAAATAACAGTCGTATATATGAGGCTACGTTCAGCTCAACCTAGGAGCAATTATATTATTAAGTGTAATGAATTCTTTTACAATGGAATTAACTCGAAGAAAGAAATATTTCTGAGCCGTGTAATTCATTACACTTAATAATATAATTGCTCCTAGGTTGAGCTGAACGTAGCCTCATATATACGACTGTTATTTCTAGCAGTACGGGTATGAGGCTAGCTAGAAACTGGGAACCATGTGCGTTACAAAGTCTTTTAAATTATTTAGAAGTGAAGCATATCAATTTGTCCCTGGATGTTTACTGAAAAGAGCAGGACATGATATTCCTTACACTTATTCATCTCGAAACACATTTGGATTTTAAAGTTTAAACTTATCTACGGAACAGGTTTGATTTTGAAATTTAAATGTGTCTAAACATCATGGCCATTTGGCAATGCAGTTCGTCTTTGTTGATTTATTATTTTAAATCGATATGGACAAACTGTAGTATTATAATTAGTATACTTCATTCTGGCTAAATTTTCTTTTACAATATAAATACAGATGTGTTGGTATTTGTGTTTCATCATATATATTAGTTTATACACGGCTCAGAAATATTTCTTTCTTCGAGCTAATTCCATTGTAAAAGAATTCATTACACTTATATATATATATATATATATATATATATATAGTTTTGCGAGGATTTTGATATGAAATCATGTGTCGAAACAAATATTGTTATACTTAAAAAAAAAATAAAAAAAAATATATATAAATAAATACATACACAAGCACAATAACAACAAACACATATAAACACACACTAGTAAACTATAGAATACAATAACCAATACACAGTCACCCAAACACTATACACGCACGCAAACGCATGCGCAGAGAACAAGACAAAAATAAATAAATAAATAAATAAATAAATAAATAAACAGACTAAATAAAGATGGCGTAGTCATACAATACAACAGGAGGAAATATAATAGCACCACTGATGATATTGCAGATGTGCAACGAAAGAACTTTGTTAGCCTATATATATGTGTTTGTGTCTATATTATATCTGTATTTTTGACCGTTGGTCAGTCAATGGTAACATTGAGGACCGAATAAATTAAATTAACCGATATAAAAGACACAGAAGCGAAAACCAACCAAACAGCGAGTGTGTTCTGTTATTAATTCTGGCAATATTATTATACAAATATGACCCTCCCCATATATATATATATATATATATATATATATAATGAAAGAAATGTGGTAAGGAACCAGATGTACCATAACGCACCAAAGTACTCAATACTTAGGGCAGTAGAGTGGGTAATAGGAACGAGTAGGACCCCGACGGCTGAGCTCAAGCCGTTTCGACGGCTAATTCTGGACTAAATTAGTCCAGAATTAGTCCAGAATTAGCCCTCGAAACGGCTTGAGCTCAGCCGTCGGGGTCCTACTCGTTCCTATATATATGTATATATATATATATATATATATATATATATATATAACGAAGGAAATGTGGTAAGGAACCAGGTGGACCATAACGCACCAAAGTACTCAATACTTGAGGTAGTAGAGTGGGTTATAGGAACCAGTAAGACCCCGACAGCTGAGCTCAAGCCGTTTCGAGGGCTAATTCTGGACTAATTCTGGACTAATTTAGTCCAGAATTAGCCGTCGAAACGGCTTGAGCTCAGCTGTCGGGGTCTTACTGGTTCCTATATATATATATATATATATATATATATATATATATATATATATATATATATATAATGTAATTTGAGTTTTTCGAATATTAATAATAACATTCGATTCGTTTGCAATTATGCAAACAAGCCTCAATTTCATAGCCATGTCAGTAGAATGAACCCTTCATTCTTGCTCTTGTGTTGGCATGTGAACAGATCACATGCCAACACAAGAGCAAGAATGAAATGGCTATAAAATTGAGTCATGTTTGCATAATTGCAAACGAATCGAATGTTATTATTGATATTCGAAAACCTCAGATTACATTTATTGTATTCAGCCATGTAGACCGAAAATTTTATTTTATATATATATATATATATCCGTATGTGGTTGAGTTCTTCTCTAATGACCCTGTGATAAACAGGCGAAACTCCAGAGTAACAAAACTCACTATGTAGCCCTAATAAAATGAATATATGTGTATATATATGCATGTGTGGATCTGTGTGTGGTGTGTGTGTGTGTGTGTGTGTGTGTGTGTGTGTGTGTGTGTGTGTGTGTGTGTGTGTGTGTGTGTGTGTGTGTGTGTGTGTGTGTGTTTGTCTGTGTGTGTGTGTGTCTGTGTGAGTATGTGTATGTGCTTGTATGTGTTTTTGTGTGTGTATTCTTTATTGTGACTAAGTGGAGAATCTTGTTACTCTGGAGTTTCACCTGTACATTCACATGGTTAATACACAAGACTGGTTATCCTATGTGTGCACAGGCTGACTACTTAGCTATAATATCTAAACTCTATTTTGGTTTTGACTACTCATTTTCACGTCCGTCATATAAATGTGTGTGAGCGTGCGGTGGTGTATGCAGCGAAATTATCCGTGGAAATGAAAAAGGAAAGAAATGGCCTATCTAGTGCAAGGGAGCTACTTTATTATAATACATACATGTAGCTTGTATTGTGTTACCTTCGGTTTCAAGCTTGACATGTGTAGAAAGTATCCGGCTGGTTTAGGCACCTTTCAGCGAAAATGTCAGTCAGTAGCCTGTTTACTTCTTTTCAGTACCTCTACATTAGTAATCCGGTCTCGTTAAGTGATTTTCAGGATTTTTCTTAGGCCTCTATGCTGAACTTCATTAGAATTTTGGAACTGGAATTCTGTAAATGTTTGAAGCTGTTAAAATATCATGTAAACGCAAAGTAAGATAGCTAGTGACTGAAACCAACACAGGTTTCATGTGTTCATGTTAATGTCTTTTTATCAGCGAATAAAATTACACCATTTTGCAGGCCAATGAACGAGATTTTGAGATGTTCAATCTGCTAAAAGCAGGTATCAAATCACATATCATACACTCTGCATAGAAAAAATTTTATTGTTTGAAACATGATAGCATTTGATTTTTATCTATATATTATCAGTGTTAATCTAAACTGTGATCATGAGTGGCAATTTTGTTAGTGTATTCCATGTTATAGTATCTTAATATGAGTAACAATACAGAAGTTTCTGATTTCCTGAACAATTGCCAACCAATGAACGAATACCTATCTTAACCCTTCTTTGCATTAAATGTTACTTTTATAATAAAAAAAAAGAGGAAAATAAGCTAAATAGAGATGGGGACAAACAGCATCAACAAATCCAATTTTATAATGGTGCTGCTGAATACAAAAAAGGAAACATATTCAACACTACTTAGGATCAATGTAACATACTCAAGTTAAAGGAATGTATTTATATAGGAATAGTGTAAGACTGTGGGATGTACATTCATTTATTTTCACGTAGATTATCAATAAAATGGAGGTAAAATAGTTCGAATGTTATTTCCAGGATCAATTTGCCAAGGAATAATATCTTATGGTACAAACGATTCTAAATATTTAAATCCGAGTATCCATTATAATAAAAGCATATATTTAGCTTTGCATTAACACTTATGTTATTCTCGAAAGGAAAAATAAAAAGCTAATCTAAGATTTTATCTAAATTTTATGGAGGGACGCTTGGTAGAAAGCTGGCGTTAAGGCTCCAATCCTCTTTGATTATCTTTTATTTTAATTTTATTATACGTGATGAGGAAATTAGAAAAGAATAGGGAAGTAGGCATCATTAAATCATCATTTATTAGGATATATTTATTTAAGCTATTCTTATGTTTTTCATATATATTTCTTTCTGAAATGTATATAATTCATAATGATACGTTGAACTTTTATTATACAGATGATATTTATCTTCTACTTATAACTAGTCGTGTAGGCTGCACAACGTAGACAATGTTGTTCTTAATGATAGAATGATTATCCTAAAGAGTAAAGGTTTGTGTTGGAATAAATATGCTTTCAAAATCTTTAATTAACAGAAGCCTATTCTCGTGGAAAAAATAGATGTACTATACGGATTTGATGGAGTTTGCGTTCAGGATGATTGATACATTAAATATAGCTCAATAAACATCGGATAAATTAATAATAACAAACAAATAATAAAAACTGTTATTCTGATAGTGCCAAATTTAATTATAATGGCTATATAGATGCTTTTATCAATGATAAAACTAATAATAATAATGTCATGCTGCTCGTGAGCGCCGCTGGTAACATTTAACGCAGTACATCATGTTGCAAGGTCGGGTCATCGGCGATTAAACCGGCAACTCCACCAAGCTTGCTTGGTGAGGAAAGTGATTTTCGGACACCCTGCGGGATAAAAATCAAAGCCCGTCAAAGGGTGGAGAAACTCCGGAGAATCAACGGCCATCCAATAATATATTATATTCATTTCATTTATATATTTTTATATATCTGTATATTTTTTTATATGTATGTGTGTGTTTTTCTGTATTCGTATATATTTTTATACATCTGTATACGCTTTTATATATTTAATCTCATGAGTAGGGGAGACCTTTAAGCTAGGTTGGCAAACCTCTTAAGAAGTTAAGACCACCGAACAATAAAGATTTGTCTTTTTACTTTTTTTCATTTTCCTAATTGCAGAATATAGAGTACTGGGATGGTCTCGAGCTAGGATAGCTCACATCAATTTTAAGGTCTGTGGGCCTCTTTGAGAAATAGGTTTTAACATTATGTTGCATTAGGCAAAACGATAATTAGGAACGTCATCATGTATTGATATATAATGTTAGAAAAACATGAAATCTTTACGGAACTATCAGGTTTGTAAATATTACGAATGAAAATATTCCTGGAATAATGGAAATTACATAGAAATCTTTCAATGTTTTGTAAATAATATTGTAATATTTTTGTAAATATAACATCGTAGTTTTTAATTAATTTTTTACAGCTGTCAATACATCCTCCACTGGATGAGTAAACATATAATTAAAATTGTTCTCATATTTTAGCTGTAGAACAGGCTATGTGCTTAAAAGCAGACACACATTGAATAACTATCACAGAATATGTGAACATGAACAGCTTTAGGTATACTCATATATTGAATATAAAAATGTTTTTAAAGTACAACAGGAATGCGTTTTAAATATAGGAGGTTACTAAAATGTGTATGATCAGTGTTAGGAGAGTACTTATATGGATTATCGGCTTATCGTTTCTGATTCTGTCAAAGTGTGGAATGTCACCTGTGTCCTTCCAGACAAAACTATCGTTTTATTGATCTCAGATGATTCAAGATAGCGTTGAATTTAAAAGTCATCTGGTTGTATACGTCAAATATAAACTACATATTCCAAGAGTTTTTAATGTTGCCAATCCTTGGAGTTTATAGTTTATGATGTAATTTAGTGAGATGGATTCCTCGTTTGACGTTTTGTTCTGACTCTCCTGTGTTACTCCGCCATTTGACGGGTTTTGTCTTTAATCCCACAGGGTGTCCAAAATCACACTCCTCACCAAGCTTGATGTGATTTCCGGTTTAACCACCGACAGCCCGACCATGCACAGGTTATACTAGGTTGCATGTTACCAGTAGCGCTCGTATATATGTATATAAATTCAAGGGTAAGATATTGTCTAGACAAATGTATCCACATTATGCGCGCTTGTTTTTATGTTACTGCTCCTAATGAATTTTTTAAATTTATGTTAGTATAGCTGACTTTAGGTTCTAATAGTGACTATCTGTAGCACTTTGATTAACCTATATTTTTGTCAGACAATATGATTAATTACTTTACGTATTATTCAATAATTTAATACACACACACACACACACGCGCGCGCACACAAACAGACACACACGCGCGTGTGCGTATATATATATATAATAAATGTAATCTGAGTTTTTCGAATATTAATAAAAAATAATCGATTCGTTTGCAATTATGCAAACAAGCCTCATTTTTAAAGCCATGTCAGTAGAATGAGCCCCTTATTATTGCTCTTGTGTTGGCATGTAAACAGAACTGCAGATACTAAGATTTCTGGGTATTACCCTTCATCAGTACAGTTCACTGTTCACCTGCCAACTGTCAGAGCTAGTGAAAATATATGATATTTTTTAAAATATACAGTGACTGATCGGCCTGATTTGCATATTAGCAGACTGGCTGATCAGTCCGATCTGCATATTAGCAGAATTTTTATTTATTTTTTTTGTTATTTGAATTTGGCAAAGCCGGCCATTAATCGCTGACAGGCCAGTTTGCTGATATGCAAATCTGGCAGATCAGTGGATCTGCTAATATGTAAATCTGACTGACCAGCCAGTCTACAAATCAGGCCGATCAGTCAGTGTATCTTTTAGAAAATATCATATATTTTCACTAGCTCTGACAGTTGGCAGGTGAACAGTGAACTGTACTGAAGAGGGGTAATACCCAGAAACATTAGTGTCTGCAGTTCTGTTTACATACCAACACAAGAGCAAGAATGAAGGGTTCATTCTACTGACATGGCTTTAAAAATGAGGCTTGTTTGTATAATTGCAAACGAATCGAATATTATTGTTATTCGAAAAACTCAGATTACATTTATTGTTTTCAGCCATGTAGAGCGAAGATTTTTTTGTTTATATATATATATATATATATATATATATGTGTGTGTGTGTGTGTGTGTGTGTGTGTGTGTGTGTGTGTGTGTGTGTGTGTGTAAAGAGAAAGAGAAAAGATGGAATGAATGTCAAAGTTGATTCACAACAGTGAATAAAAACAACAATACATTCTGTATCTGAAGCTCTAACGATTTTTTCGGTTCGTCGTATGTCGTGTGATGTGAGGGAAAACTGACAGCTATTTCTAGCAAGACTAGTCAAAGCAATATAATAAATCCATTATTGGCTCGATTTCAATCGATTGTCATCAAATGTTATATAAAAAGCTAAAACATTACAAGGAATTTTATTAGAAAACAGGATTGCGATCTATTTACGAAACATCGTATTAATTCATGAAGCAAACCAACTCCGCCCAGTATTAAAACAAGCAAAATTAAATCCTATCTATTGTTATCAGAAACCCACTTAAAACGTCAACATTTAAGTACATTCGATATCACTCAACCAATAGGCTGTCATGAGGGATTAACAAACGCAGTCGGAACGCAGCTATTAATGATTTTTCGTCATGTCAGCAAATATAATGCCATCGAGTAGAATTTAAAACAAAAACAATAATAAATAGGTATTAATAATTTAATATTTCATTTAAAATTTTTTTCTCGGTTGTTTTTATATTCATGACGTACTTCATTTTTTTTTTACATTGTGAATCATGTTATACATTAAAACATTAGAAATTACTACGTAGCTACTGAAGCTAATTAACTCTTATAAATCGATGATCAGATGCATTGTGCTCATCCACTTGAATGTGGGAAGAGGTTCTGTAATGATAAATGCTTGCTGAGTTGATTATGGCATCGGAGAATTAGATAGAGCGCGGAGTTAATAAATAAAATGTGTCCATATTAAAATGAGGTCAAATAGAAGCATTTTATAATAAAACGAAGCATAAAGAATTAACTTCACTCTGCATTATAAAATCTGAATTTTCATTCATTCTAACATATGCTGAATAACATGCATAATGGAACATAATTTAAATGCCAGAGGAAGAAGTATATGTAACGAATGCAATGACACATGTGCGGATATATATAGGGTGTCCCCCCAAAATGTTTACACACTTCAACAGCATTCTATAAATATTGCCTATACAGGTAATCAAATATGTGTATATATATACACATGTTTATCTTTTACATCTGTATGTATATATATATAGAAATGGCTTCTACAGGACTAGAACTTTTCATTCAATCGGGACAAATAATCAGGAAACCATTTCTTTATTAAATAAATATTTATACTCTGCTATGTATTGAGCATCTTACTTACTGTGGTTACCTTCGATTGAACCCGGGATAAACTTATATATATATATATATATATATATATATGTGTGTGTGTGTGTGTGTGTGTGTGTGTGTGTGTGTGTGTGTGTGTGTGTGTGTGTGTGGAGGCAATAAAGTCTTTAATAACCCTTTAAATGAAAATGCTGAACATATTGAAACGAAAATTTATTTATTCTGCAAATCATAATCTCCATTGAATGCAATAACATCTTTAACTCTTTCTGGAACCGTTCCTTCGGCAAGTGTTGAAACCAGCGCAATGATTCATCTACCACCTCTTATGAAGCGAAAACAAATTTTCAAAGATGCTGCTTTAAAACCTTGAACAGTCAACGATCGAACACATTTAAGTCGGGACTATAGGGTGATTGTTTGATCATTGACACTCTTGTCCCCTGGAAAAATGTTTTTGTGGATTGAGCAGTTCGATGCGTGTATTATAAATTCAAAAGAATGACAGCAAAATTATGCATAGGCCTGTGCCAAAATACTGCACTCGTACAGAATATCACACGCATACAACAAAGTTAATATCCCAACTAATATTAGTTACATTTACTGCTATATTCTAAAGGCTTTATTGCCACACCAAGTATATATATATATATATATATATATTTATTTATTCATATTTATATTAATATATATTTATATATAAGCACTCATAGAAGAAGTATTGCGTTTCGTCGGGAGATTCTGTGAATCAAATTAGACAAGACAAACAACCAATTTCGGATCTTCAGCTATCCGTTCTGAGGATGGAAGCCATATATATCTCAGCCAAAGCGGTTGTTCCGAATTATACAGGATGAAGGGTGAATGACAATTCTATGACGAATATATTTCGTCTTGGCATGCCTAACAGGGGCAGTGTGTGTCTTGGGAAAAGTCTGTGATTGAGAGCAGGATCGGTTGGAAACGAATTTTGCACGTGGAAGACAACCAGTGCCAGTTTATTTGTACTCTACAATTATGGAATGCTTCATAGTCCCACAAACCTGAAACTTTGAAAAGTAGAAGAGAGTGTCCTGCAGAAATGCGAGAATGCTGAAACGACAAAACAAATACTGTCCAGTTGCCCACAAGACCAGACGAACAGGTGATGGTATAAAAAGGTGTGTAGTGTACAGGTGATGGTATAAAAAGGTGTTTTGTGTACTGGTTGATACAGTAGAAAAGAGGAGGAACAGGATAACGAACAGCAAGAGACGATAAGTAGTGACGAACAGTATGACGTTTTGTTAAGAAGAGCACTGCAAGCCCACCACTGTTAAAAATAAGGTTGATCCAAAATAAAAAGGGATTTTTGAGATTTTTTGAGACATTGTTTGACATTAAGATATGTAAGTAAAAACAAATATATCCCGAAATATTCTCGACATAATCATATATTTGCAGCACACTTCCCTGTATGCAGCATTAACATTATCGTGATCTATTGCTTAAATACACACAATTTGGTTTTCGATTCAACAAAGTCCCGGCATACTTTGCATATTTGTCTTGCTGCTGAAACAATCACTCTGGAGAATTAACTATACAGGTCTAACCTCTTACAAATATAATCTGACGTTATCAACGATATATCTCACAGGAATATGATAAATATCACTTTTATAATGATATAAAGCAGTGAGGCATCACTTCTATCTGGCATTATAAATTGTGAAATTAAACTCATGAACAGCATACATAAATACTAAGAAATTAAATGCATCAATATAAGGAAATATATATAAACATAAGCATTTATATAAGTACACCCATATATATATATATATATATATATATATATATATATATATATATATATATATATATATATATATATATATATATATATAATCCCGCATAAACGGCTGTTATTTCTAGCACCGGGAATGCGGGACGGCTAATTTGGCCTGGCTACACACGTGTAGTCAGACCTGCTAAATTTTTGATGTGGAATATACTAATTTTACTGGGTTCCTGTTGATAAGCACAGAAGATTTGGATATTTCACTTTTTATTTCAATTCCATTTCGATTCTCTTTATTTTTCAATTCACGTACCATCGTTGCGAAACATATTTAGGTTTCGAGGTTCAAATTCATCTACGGAGCGGGTTTGGATTTTGAAATTTAGATTTGTCCAGGAATGACGGCCTTTGCCAATATAAGCTTGTCTTTATTGACTTATATCGAGGCAGACAAATTGTATTCACTTTAATTAGTTTATTTCATTAATGGCTAACTTTGCCTGTTACAATGCAAACACGTTTTGTGTTTATCATATATTTTAATGTATTTAACGGCTCGGAAATGCCTCTTTTCTTGGAGCTGAATTATTGTAAACGACTGAGAGTTTATTCTCAAAATATAATATAGTATATATATATATATATATATATATATATATATATATACAATAGTTAAGCAAAACAAGACCACAAATTTCACAAGGAAGACATTATTAAAAGATTGTCAACATAGTTTTAGTTTAATGTAAGGAATGTAGAGAATAATAATATTAATAATAATAATAATAATAATAATGTCCGTTTACAATTGTTTCGCTACTCCATATAATGTTTCTGGATCAAATGATTATAGATCATTATTGATCTGGCTCAGTTGAAGATAATTGGTTACTCTTGAACTGTGTATATATATATATATGTGTGTGTGTGTGTGTGTGTGTGTGTGTATGTGTGTGTGTATGTGTGTGTGTGTGTGTGTATATATATATATATACACACACACACACATATATATATATATATATATATATTTTTTTTTTAATGCAATGAAATACCTATGACCGTTGGTAAATCCCTGATGAGGGACTCATTTTATAACATGTTATCCATGTGCAACCATGCAGTGTTCTTCTCCCCATTTTTTCACATATATATATATATATATATATACCAAGATAATAATAAATGGAAACTATATTTATAAAACCAAATTTATTTTATATATATTTCAAGAGCTACCAAGCAAATCTTGGTGCGATTTCATCAGATAAAATACAAAATTTATTTTGTAAATAAATAATTGTTTCTACTTTAGGCACAAGGCCAGCAAATACCCAGTGCATTACTGGTACTTTATTTTATCGACCCCGTAAGGACGAAAGGCAAAGTCAACCTCGGCGGGATTTGAACGCAGATCGTAAAGAGTATGGGTATGTGATTTTGTAAATAAATAATGACATACCCATGGAAATCACACCTTAACGGTCCGAAAATTCGCTGGATAGAAAATTCACTCCTACGCACACACACACACACACACACACACACACACACACATATATATATATATATATATATATATATATATATATATATATATATATATATATATATATATATATACTATACTTTGGGAGGGTCATGCGGCCAATAAAAACACACGCATCTGTTGGTTTTCATTTTAATTTATTATAAATTTCCAGTTGGTTGGCTGGTTGGTTCGATAACCGGATGGTTGTTTCTATATTGTCAAATCTCTTTCGTCACACATTCTGTGGCCTACTCAATGACTGGGTTTTTATTTTGTGTCTCTCCTTTCTACTGTCCTACACCATCTTTTTTTTGTGTGTTGTGTGCTTTGTTTGCGCATACGTTACATCCGGGCGTGTGTGTGTGTGTCTTTATTTATTTATGTCTTTATTTACTGTCACTAGTTGGTTTTTTTTATTCTATCAGTGTGTGTCTGATTTGTTATGTTAGTTTGTAATTTCTGTGTGCATGTATGTCTTTTTCTGTCCTTAATTACTAGTTGTGATGTTGCTATTCCACTCGTTTTCTGTTTAATTTTGGTTGGAGTTCATTTATATTTGTTCTCTCTGTGATTTGCCTGAGCCTTGCATCTTTTCTATGTGTGGATATAATTTTTATCTCTATGTTCTCTAATGTGCCCCTATGTTCTAGTTTGGCATATTGGTGGAGTACTGATGAGTGTTTCCCATCCTGGGGTTCTCGCCTGTGTTCACTTATCCTTTTTCCTATGATACTGGCTGTTTCACCTATGTATGTTATGTTCTTATTCCTACACTGTCCCTCAGTACATATTCTGTTATATACAACGTTCCTAGTTTTGCAGTTAATTTGCGTGTTTAGCTTGCAGACTATGAATTTCCTTTCATTGCGGGGGGGTTCTTTGAAATGGGTATTTTTTACTAATTAGGGTTTTTTATGGGAATACCTGTTCTCTCAACTATCTTGTTATCTAATTTCAGATGGTCTAGGGCCCTTCTAATTCTGTAAGCTAGTTCGCCTCTAAGGGTTGTATTGACAATCATTACACTCAGGTATTTATTTTTATCATACCATGAGTTGATTTTATTTGCCTTATTCTTAATCCTTTCAATTCTGTTCCAAAAGTTGCTCCTATACAAGGAGTAAGTCCCATTTGCATCATTTTCTACAATCTTTGCTCATTTGCTCCTGGCTCCTTTAGATACACTGATCTTGGCTCACTGATTTTAACCAGAGAACTGCATGCGGTGGATGAAGTGTTGTATGTGTCTCTCTAATTCTTTAGGGTTACACATGCGGACACGTTCCTCACCACTCTTACTAAGTCCGCAATCAGTATATTTGTTTATGTGATCCGAAACAGCTGAGTTTCGGTGGATCAGGTATTTGGAGGTCATGGGTTTGGCATAATGCGAATGGAGGATTTGAGTTCTATTACTAATAGTTTCCAACCACAGTTCTGTGGCTAGTACGAGTAATCTATGGTTGGGGTGTTTAGTTGGGTAGTCTATAGTAATATTAATACTCTGGTGGATGGAGTTAGCTATTTGCTGGATTCTTTCTATGGTGTTCTTCTCTAATTCCTGATTGTTCTCCTGTGGGGGTGTTTTAACTACGATATTTACGTAGAGGGAGTCAGAGTTATAAAATTGTTGTCTAATTGTACCTTAAGTCTTCTGTCCTATCATACCATAAAGAGGTTAGCTATGCCACCTGCAATGTCACCCTCCTCTTGGGCATATGTTTTGCCATTAAACTTGAACATATGTTCCTTAAGGATTAGTTTTATACTGGCCCCCCACCGCATGTGTGATCCTTTTCTTTAATTCATCATGGTTTTCAGGGGTCTGTATGGGTCTTGTTCACTCACTCCATCTTTCTATGTTCCAGCTCACTGGTATCAATCCCACGGAATGTTACGTCGCTCTCGCTGATTATTTCTACGCATTTTTCCACAGCAAAATCAACGTCCATGGATGAGTATAGGGTCACTACATCCATGCTACCTATTGTACAGCCTGTTAGGTCCTAGAGAGGTTGAATTCGCTGATTCTGCTGAGGAGGTCCTCCGTGTTGTAACATATATCTGAGGATATTTCAATTATAGGGCGAGGAATTAGGAGAGTCTGTAGCTGCCAGCAATGTTAGCTCCACAGATTGGCCATGTGGTCTTTGCGAAGCCCATACAGCATTGGTACGTCGTTGTCCCTTGGAGATTGTTGGCAGTCCGTTTATTAGGCTGCAATATGCTAGTTCACATCATCATATGAATATTCAGGGTGTTTTCCCTTTCCTCATGATCTTGTGGTGTTACCTCTCTTGTGTTGATGATGTGTGGTTGCATGTCCTGGGTGCGGTTTAGCAGGCTGTCAACTGGCATTCTGCCAGACTTGTCAGTTGGAAAGCATACAATCTCTCCATTTCATGAAAGCTGCATGGGCTTACGCAAGCCATTTGCGGATTATATATATATATATATATATATATATATATATATATATATATATATATGTGTGTGTGTGTGTGTGTGTGTGTCTGTGTGTGTGTATATATATATATATATATATACATACATATATATGTGTGTGTGTGTGTATGTATGCGTGTGGCTGTGTGTGTGTGTATATATGCCATAATAGGTGTTCAAGATGCCAAACTTCTAGTTCTTTTTTTTTCTTTTTTGTTACCAAAGAGAGAGTGAAGTCTGAGTACTGAAGGCGTTAACTACGAGGAAATTGTTGTTACTGTTACCCACATATGATTTCTGGAATTAAGAAATTATCACAAATGACACATAGAAGTTATATGTAAATCACAAATGATTCTTAAGAGACAGAAGCGTGAATTATAAAACGTAATTCCCATCTTCATTCTAAGAACCAAATTCCAAATGGATTTCTACTTTCCCCTCCTTTTGACGAAATCTTCAAACAGACAGAGCTCGATCAAAAATACGATGGGTTTAAAATTAACTAATGCGTATATATATGGGGGACTTCAAATTTTCTTGTGCAGATTATGAACATCTGGAAACTTAGGTGTGGAAATAGACGGGTTTACTATAGAAATTGGTATTCTATTCCAGATGAGAATGGTGAGCCAAAGCCATAATGAGAATAGTAAAATCAATTAAGAATACTTAAATCAAGTTCAATAAGGGAATTACACAAAACGCAAATTTAAAGAAACTTAAAATATTTAGCAAACAATGAACTAGACCGTGCACAACATATATAAATGAAAGAAAATATTAAAAAAGAATATAAGAAAAGCATTAATTTAACATTTAAATGAAAACCAAATACGAATTTAGCAATTTATTCAACGTAGGAATCTCAGGAAATGATTATGTATCTCGAAAAGGAGAAATTATCCAAATATAAATATCTGAACGTAAAGTGAACAGGAATGTGCAGATTGAAAATAGAATCGATAGCCATAAAAATACTTGTCCTCGGAGTTACTAAAAGCCTGCATATAAATACATAATCAAAACGCTAGGATATATATATATATATATATGTGTGTGGGTGTGTGTGTGGGTGTGGGTGTGGGTGTGTGGGTTGGTGGGCGTGGGTGGGTGCGTGTGCGTATGTGTGTGTGTGTGTATATATATACATATATAATAAGGACCTTGAGCCAATAATCTGCGCGATGTACAGGTCAATAAAAATGATCGTGTAAAATTCCATCATCTTAAACTTAATTTATACACTCTTCTACTTTAGCATTGAGTGTTACTATTGGAGCCACTTCCAGCAACCCATAAATATATGCATATATATATATATATATATATATATATATATATATATATATATATATATATATATATATATATATATATATATATATATATATATATATATATATATATATAGGAACAAGTAAGACTCCGTCGCAGAGCTCAAGCCGTTTCCACAGCTATTTCTGGACTGAAATAGCCGTCAAAGTGGCTTGAGCTCTGCCGTTGGGGTCTTACTTGTTCCTGTTACCCACTCTACTACCCTAAGTATTGAGTACTTTGGTGCGTTATGGTCCACCTGGTTCCTTACCACAATTCCTTCGTTTTATATATATATATATATATATATGAAAACAGGGAGAAAGAGACGATTATTAGGAAGAAAAATATATTTTTTTCCTTTTTTGTTCTCTCTTTCTTTTTTCTGAATTAGAAAACGATTAAAACGAAATGTTTTACTTTGTGTTAAGGTATTAGTTGATTAGTTGATTAGTTGATATATATATATATATATATAATTAAAGTTAGTCCTTCATCAGTGATCTTCCAGCCATCATTGGTATTTCATCGCGTTAAAGACCATATACCTCCGGTTGGTGCGAGCAACGGCTAAAGAAAGTCGTTGGGACACGGAAATAAGGGAAACGAGCGAGAGTGTAAAGAAACAAAACTGGTGAAGCAACGAAAAGTGAGGAAGAAAGAGTCAAGTCCCAGATTTCCATGACAATAAGTTCGGTGAAATCGTGAACGAGAGAGAATATATATATATATATATATGTATGTATATATATATATATATATATATATATATATATATATATATATATATATATATATATATATATAAGTAGATATGTAGATGACATACTCATCCTTACATCATCGCGTGAGGAGGCAGATAAAATATACACAACATTCTCCAGCATGGACGCTAGTATAAAGTTCAGCATGGAACACCCCGATGACCGCGGATCCCTATCCCTACTGGACTTCCAACTCAGAGTAACAGAGGAAGGCAACATCCACACCTGCTTCTATAAAAAGGCCGCCAGCAGGGACCTGTTCGTACATTTCAGATCGGCCCTCCCAGCCGGCGCTAAGTTCGGATACATAAGGAACGAACTAACACGTAACCGGAACAAATGCACCGACGCTAGAGACCGAGACATACACACCACACATTTCCTGGAAGTACTCAAACTGAACAGATACACGACATCCACCACAAACCGTGCCAGAAAGAACAGAGGACACCACACCCGAGGCACTAGCACTAGCTTCCTGAAGCTCCCACACTTCAGTGACGAAACAACAACAGCCATCCGCAGAGCTATCAGACGAGAGGGACTAGATATCCAGCTGGCCCACTCAGGTCCTTCTCTACGCGGACAGCTAACCAAAAGACACTCCACCAGACATGACAACTGCTGCAGGCTAGCCAACTGCCCCATCAACGACACAGACCTATGCCACCAGATTACGTCGTATACAGACTAGAGTGCGACAAATGCAGCAACTTCTACGTAGGTAGCACCACCAGACCACTCGACATAAGAATAAAAGAACACCGCAATACTAACGCTTCCTCTTTTAAGAAACACCTAGTTAAATGCAAAAACACCGACAACACCATCGGCAATCTTAGAATTAAGGAAGCACTAATTATAGACAAAACACAACCACCAATCAATAATAGACTAGAACTCAACACCCAATTTATAACTTGATAGAGCTTCTAGCTCCATATTTACACCCCCCATACACACACATACGCACGCACACACACACACAGGCACACACACGCACACACACAACACGCTTACACATCTAATTATTCTCTCTTACACACATACATACACACACAAAGACCAGTTCTAACACGAGATAACATCTATCCCCCACATTTACGTATAGACATATCTTCTCACACTCACACACTCACATACTTACACCTTCATGCATTCTCCCACACACTTAAACAGGCATGTCCAAAAAAACAACCTTTTAAAGGGAGACTACTCTTTATCCACCTAACCATAACTCTTTGACATTAGAGATAGAACAGATACTCTATACCATTTCCTGTCAGCATGACTTGGCAAGCTATTTAGAACACTGGTTTAACCGCTTTACTTCCCTACGAAGAAGAGATATTATCTCGAAAATTAAGGACATTTAAATAAATCTAAGGTAAAAGACTAATTGTCAACAATATCTTTTGCATTTGCATTCTTTATTCTATGTCCATACCTGCATTGCCTTGGCTTTATTATACATATACAAACGTTTATACCTATATATATATATATAAGGATAGTCATGTATGTACATACAGTACATAAGTTGAGAAAATCAACAATATGTGTTTCTTCTGTTGATCTAAAAGTTAAAGGCCGAAACATTCACTTAAAACCTTCAGTTGTCTAGCTCTCCTGAGAGTTTTTTACCATCACTTAACGTTTTTTCCTTTGTTTTCTCTGTAATAGTATTACTAATAATTGTTTCTACTTTAGGCACAAGGCCAGCAAAATACCCGGTGTATTACTCTTTGTATGTACTTTATTTTATCGACCCCGTAAGGATAAAAGGCAAGGTCAACCTCGGCGGCATTTGAACTCTGATCGTAAAGGGACGTGACTATGCTGGAAAGCATGACGTCCGACCCTCTACCGATACTGCCAATATCTTGCAAATACTCTCAAAATAGTTCTTCTAAAGAAATATAAATAGATAGCTGATTATAGATAGTTATACATAGCTGATAAAATAGATAGATATGTGTAATTGATCTTGGTAGATTATCTTAGCCATTAATGTGTTGGTAAAAACGTCCCTTCGTAATAACGTAGCTCCAGCGATGTCATAGCAACAGATATGTCTGTTCTAACATAACCACATTGGCTATCCAGGTCTTGTGAGGAAAACTGAGAAATACCGAACAGCATAAAAGTACTCCCCTCCTCTACTTGTATTTGCTCGACAGACATAATATATCACTTATATTTATTCAATATGTATGTACGGTTCTCTTAGTAGGATAGACTTAAGAGTATACACTTTCTTGTAAGGTTGCTAACCAACACTTCGCTCAGGGAATATTTCGATATCTTCCACATATTCCCTTGCCATCTCGGCAACACTTGTCATGGACACAGCTCTGATTAAACAATAAACAAAAGAATGATATAAATCATATATATCTCGAATAACATGAACACAATATACACTGATTCGATCCAAATGCCATCCACTTTCAGGTATGACAAAATAAGAAAAATTTGTTGTTGATGTCATCCTGTATGACAAAATAAGAAAGGGTTTTTGTCGATGTCTTTCTCAGGGACGAGTGCTATGAAAATTCTATGAATTAGCTTCAACCAAGAATTGAAATCGACTCGTGTATTCAACTTTCCTTGAATGTCTTGCTCAATATCACACCCAACAGGTTCCAAAGGACGAGTATGCTTTTACTTTGAACTCTATTCCGAATGACATACAAATTGCTGAAACAAATAATCCCGAAGATCACAAGTTTCAAATTTCAAGTACATTCAAATTAAAGATATTCTCTTGCATCAAGTCTAAATTGCAACGTTGAACTACGTAGTGAAAGCACGAGAACGCTCGATTGATATTTAAATCCTGTATTCATTAAAGACTGTTCCATTCGTATACCAAACATTAGTTTGCTCTGTTGTTACCATTACATTAATCCGTTATGTAATCTTTCTTTCTATAAAAGTGGTACTGGTTTCATATCTGACGACTCATCTATATCATAAATTGTTTATAAAGTATTCTTTTTATTTTTTCATAACAAGTGAGCTGACATTATTGGTATCATTTACCATAACTATCTCTCTTTGATCTAGAAAGAACTAAATCTGTGTCTATGGTCATTTGCACATAGTTGATTTACCCATATTACACGAACATATACATTCTAAAAACTCAATAGTTCATTCCGAAAGTTCGGCAGGGCAGAGAAGTACATTAGTGAAGAGACCAGAAGTGACGATCAATTACCCAACGAATAGATAGCATTAATGTTGCAGTAGTTTCACTTTGAACGCGTATTGATTACAGAATAAAACAAGTAGTAAACAATCATAGAAATATATGAAGATAGTCTACTCCGCATCATTGCTTTGGATTAGACATTTCAATACATCTCATACCAAGGTGATTAATAAACAAAGTATTTTTAAAAACAGTGGCATTTTTCTTTTTTTTTTTTGGCTTTTCATATATAGATACAATCATATTTATCTATAAATCGATTTAGAGGATTTGCTTCTCACAATGAGGTTTCTTATATTTGGCTCATGTTAATTCTTATTGCTTGTAGATTTCAAAATCTGTAGATACGTCATAACAAAATCTGATTGAACATAAAGAATGTTAGTAATACATGTTACAAAGTAAAAAGTATTTGATGTATCTAATAACCATCTGTGATAGTAACCTTACTGATTTCTAATTACACACACAAAGGCAGTAGCATCAAATGAAGCAGTAATTGATAGAAATAACATCATTTTTGCGCACTTAGCCTTATTGATTAACCCCCACCAATTAAATTAATTTCTTTTCATAAAGGATTAGTAATTAGTAATTAAGTATTTCTAGAAAAGAAGAGGCGTTATTCGTTGAAAGATAGTATTTTGATCTGGTTTGGCTGAGAGAGGATGAAACAACACATTATATGCATCTGTCAATGATAATATCTCCAACGCAACTGGCAATCATACAGTATATAATTATTAACATATATGCATATGCATGTATCAACATGTTTGTTTTATTCAATTGAGGATATGAAGATACGGTTTCGTCACTGTAATTTGTGACGTACTCGTGTTGAACATTCGTTTGTTATATTTGGGAATGCTATGAACCGGTGAATGGTAACTGGGAAGTGGAAACCAGTGGCATTATTGTTCGGTGGTGGATTGGCAGTATCGGTAGAGGGTCGGACGCGATGCTTTGCAGCATACTTACGTCCCTTTACGATCTGAGGTCAAATCCCGCCGAGGTTAACTTTGCCTTTCATCCTTACGGGGTCGATAAAATAAATAGCAGTAATGCACTGGGTAATTGCTGGCCTTGTGCCAAATATAGAAACAATTATTGTTCGGTGGATTGGCAGTATCGATAGAGGGTCGGACGCCATGCTTTGACGCATAGAGTTACGGCCCTTACCATTCTGAGTTCAAATCCCGCCGAGGTTAACTTTACCTTTCATCCTTACGGGGGTCGATAAAATAAAGTAATGCACTGGGTAATTGCTGGCCTTGTGCCAAAAGTAGAAACAATTATTGTTCACAAATTCAGAAATAAAATTAAGTAAAATAATCAACTAAAGTACTCATCAGTATTACTTATTAGTTCATTTCTTCTTCACTGTTTCGTTGCTTATTTATATCCCAGTCACCTCACAATATTGATATATTACGAGGTTTGATACGAATAGTGAGACACCAATGTAACCTCTGCTTCAATTAGTATATAGTGGACAGTTTATCCTGTCGGAATCTACCAGAAAATTGAATGTGACGTTGTAAACTAGTAAAATATAAGTGAAGTAAAATATATATAACGTATTAAGTTGTGCGTGCCATTGATATATGATCATGATCAGTGTCTATGTGGTTATTTCAGCTACTAGAAATAGCAGCAACATATCATGAAAAATAAAGCATTTAACAATGCAAGCAAGTAAAACATAGGTTAGGTATATAGATCTTATATAAAATAAAGTATTAAGCAGTGCAAGTCATTGATACTTTACAATGCTCAGTGTCTATGTGGTTTATTCAGCTACTAGAAATAACAGCAATATCTCTCTTTCAATCAAACCCGTTTGTTTTAAAACGAGAAGACTATACTGGATAATGTCACATTTGATACACAATGCCTAAAATTATATTGGAATGATGATGGCTAGAATGTTTTTGATCATAGTTTATGAAACTAATTATCTTTCGACAGACTGGATGTCCGATTCCACATGAGGAATCATTCCTTATTGTCGTTTGATGCATACACCAAATTACTAAGGAAAGAATTTCATTTAAAATACTATTTGTCCAAGGATATAAATCATACCATTGAACTTGGATTTACATTTGTTTCTCGATTAAACTGTTAATGCTACGTTGATTTTGAAATCATATCTTTCTAGAGTCGACTTTGTATTCCGCATCTAAATCAGTAAAATAAATACGAGTAATACGAATAATTTACTACTGTTTGTACAAGCTTAAAGAAAATTAGAATTTTTAGATATCAGGTTAATGTCATTATTCGTTGTATAAAATAGACTACAGTTTAGTTTTTTCCCATAATAAATTCCTTTGTAGAATCTATCTTTACTTAAATATCATAACACGCTTGGTAGGCTTTCGACAACTACCTTAGCAGCAATATTTACTGTACAGCATCTTTCGTAGTTAAATTTATTGCAGAGGCGAACTGATCAATACACAATCAGAGTTATTCCAATTTGTTTTTCACATGCTGTATAATATATGCGATGTGATGTGATGTGTGTGTGTGTGTGTGTGTGTGTGTGTGTGTGTGTGTGTGTGTGTGTGTGTGTGTGTGTGTGTGTGTGTGTGTGTGTGTGTGTGTGTGTGTGTGTGTGTGTTTCCGAGTGGATGAGAGTTCATGTTAGTGTGTTGTTTGCGTATGAAGTTGTTGGAACTTGGGGAGATTAACTTGAGCCGAGGCAAAGACAGAGGGGGCAAAAGGTATCTGATTTTCGTTTATCTACTTCATCTGCGGTGTTGGGTTAGTGCGAGTTTTTACACGATTTGCGCCGATATTAAAACCAAGACCAGTTTAACTGTAAAGATTTATAGTTCATTGATACAAACTGATAACAACTATAAGTGTGCAGATTGTATTATTAATGTGTTTCGCTGTGATTGTAATATTACTTTCATTTGTTTTTATCTTTTGTCAACTATGATGTAAAAAATGACATTATAGACTTGTATTAATCTTATTAAAGTGTGTTCTCTCATTGATCGATAAAAACCATTTATTATTAGTGTTTATATACCCATTGACTGGTGAGACATAGAAATACGGTCATATATTGGGCACATATGGTATATTGCTGGATTTGAGGTACCTCGCGACTGCGTTTTGCAGAAAACACGCATGATCTTTCGCTGTCTAAATGTGTGTCTTCTGTGTGAATTTTGCGGATTTGCTGACGATAGTGCGCCATAGGTGGTTATTTTCATCAAGCAATTTTCATGGCATCGAGCGGTCCAGCTAATTTGATTCTTTTGCAATAGAAGTAGGGGTATGGTATACTGTTCTGTGATGTTCTGCGACTGTTTACGAGAATATTTTGAGATCATTTAAAGTTGGGTAAAGTATTTTTGTATAAATATATTTCTACGGGGAATAAATATGTAACGTTGTTATGGTGCCTTACAAATGTAATTTTATTGTAGATTTATGTTTATTGTGAGGCATGATTTCAATATTGTTCGTCAGCTAACCTGCTTTTCCGAACCGCTACTTTTTCAGACGAACGGCTAGAATAGCATGTAAATCTCTTTTAAACTACAGCCTAAAGCTAAAAAGAGAAACATAAAATTACAGATAAATGTAATTTTATATACACTATGTCTGGGGATAAAAACGACATGATCATGACATGAATGCGTTTGACCCTAGTTGTGATCAATCAGTAATGACCCGAAGCTACAACAACAATTGAAACATATTACATAAAAATACAACAATCATCGACATAAACCTGTTTTCACGTATAAAGAACTGATGTATGCATTCGTCTTCTTAAGTATGTTTATGTATTTCTATGTATATTTTAATGTTTTAATCCCAAGTAAATGTTTTAATGTAGAAGAGAGTTTTATAATTGTTTCCATGCTCAATTCCTTGAGTCCTATATCTGATATTGAGATCACTTTCTATGGTAGAAAATTCGACATTCAGTTCAGAGCAACCCTTGCTCCTTCGTCCACTTAATACTAAGTTAAAATAAAATAAGTACACTCTTTAAATCATATCTGATTCCAGGGTAGCCAAGGAATCTATAAATGCTTGCTCTTGTTTCTAGAAATAGCAGACAAATCCCATTCAAATCGTATGATCCTATCTTATATAACAAAAGGAAATAATACATAATATAGTGTTACATAGCCCTAAAACAATCTGGATGGTAGCGCGGGAATGCTATTGATTATAGGCCTGCTCAGTCTGGCTTTACGTAGAGACGTATAATTAAGGTTCATTAAAAAAATTATATTCTGTATATCATAAGACAGGCTGCCGTGATTATCTTTATGAAAAGATTTGTACTTTGACTGCTACAAATGTCCTACCTTGTTGCAAATATTCACACTACGACCTACATTCCTCTAGATATTGTTATAAATTATGACTTCTTTAAGAGAACCATAAACCTCTTTCATAAGCTGATCTTAGTTTCATAAGATTTTAACGAATTATATATAAGTTAGATGAAAAACAAATATTAAAGCACTTTTATTTTATTCAGAGATAATCAAATATTCTGTCCGTTCTATGTATATATTTCATTTCAAGGAAGCCGTATTCAAATTTACTGAATAAATACTATTGCTATATCCAATGAACGTTTCAGAATTAAATAATTTCTGATCTTTAACAAAGTAACGCTATATGATGTTGAAGATATTTGAGCAAATTGAAGATATTTGAGCCATTCCTTGAAGTTGAAATCCCATTTTCGGGATGAAATTTGAATGATATCACGATAACAAAAGAACTACCTCTTGTCTAATCTAAAAATAATAAAAATGATTTCATTTGACCGAGGATTGTCTAATCTAAAAAAAAAAAATGATTTCATTTGACCGAGGATTTCAGCCAAAATATCGTAATTTAAGTGGCACACACATAAACATTATCGGAATGCCAGCCTTAACATGTAAAATAAAAGAAAGTTGTATTAAAAAAAGACGATATAAACGTTTTATTCATTCTTAGCAATGTAACACAAGTAGTGGTTGTTCGTAATTTTCTCTTATACATTTAACGATAGAAATAGGACTTCAACAACACTAGAAGATGAAGACGATAGAAGATGTTTAAGTAAACAAAACGGTAAGATATAACTCCTAGAATGAGAATTTGTTTTAAAAGTTTATCAGAAGTGATTGCATAAGATTAATGAAAAAACTTTCTTTGAAGAAAGAACAAAATAAAACAGAGGGAGAAGGAAAGGAAAGAGAAGGAGGGATGTGTAAAGAGGGAAGAGAGAAGAGAGAGAGAGAGAGAGAGAGAGAGAGAGAGAGAGAGAGAGAGAGAGAGAGAGAGAGAGAGAGAGAGAGAGAGAGAGAGAGAGAGAGAGAGAGAGAGAGAGAGATCGTTGCTGGAGAGAGAAACTGCTTGAGAGAAGAGGAAAACGAGAGAGATATGGTTAAGTTACGGTAATGGAATTCTCTACATTATTTAAATAATTGATGAATTTCAAGAACGGCAACAAAATACGGTTGAAAAAAAAATACAGAAAATAAATTTAAGATGTGTAAAGAATAGAATGTATAGCAAGAAAAGGAAAGAAAGAAATTAAAATTGATAGCCATGAAGTTAGAGACAAAATACATAAAATTGTAGATACACCTATGCAGAGGCATACACACACGCACGCACACTCACATACACACGTTAAACTAATATCTTGTAACATTACTCCTGTGTTTGTTTTCTGTTATATAAATATATATATATATAAATATATATATGTATATATATACAAATGGAAGTTTTGTAAAATCGAAGTTTTGGCTGCGGCCAAGCTAACGACATACAATTAGGAATGTGCAGCAAAGTTGTGTCACCTTAGAGTAATAACATACGTTAAATAGCTTGACAAATTGAAAACTGCGGCAGGTATGCCCAGCCACATGAAACCAAAAAACGAAAAAAACCAATCAGGTCTTGATAAACAATCAGGTATCATGAGGTTGTGATTACGATTCCCAAACCGGGCGATGCGTTATGTCCTTGAGCAAGACACTTTATTTTTCACGTTGCTCCTTCTGCCTGGAGTTGCAACCGACAGATAGTATTAGCAATTGGAAAGACCAATGGAAACATTGTTTCCTCGGTCCGATTTGACAAGCTGCACTCATTAAGCGAATGAGGTGTGGGATCTTGTCGATTGGTTATTGATCGATATATATATATATAGCGATGCTGAAACCGAGGAGTACACTAATCATGTGAGTACTCGATACGTGGGGAGATGTAGAGTTGATATAGAGATATGTAAAGTCCCGACCACGGTGCCAAACGATTTCGGCTTGCGTATTCAGCAAGCCTTATATATATATATGAAGTTTCGCCTATTTATCACAGGGTCACCAGACAAGAAATTTCTTGTGTGTTGACCCTGTGATGAACAGGCAAATCTCCAGAGAATCAATCCTTACTATTTAGCCTTAATAAAATGATTATTAAAAATCTACTTCTATATTGAGTACTTTTTTCTATTAGTCGTCTACCACATGCGGATATATATATGTATATATATATATATGTGTGTGTGTTTGTGTGTGTGTGTGTGTGTATACCCGCGCCTTCACACACAACTGTCTGGGGATATGTACTACATACTGTACAACCATTATTAAATAAGGTTGACTTTACCTTTCATCCTTACGGGGTCGATAAAATAAAGTACCAGTAATGCACTGGGTAATTGGTGGCCTTGTGCCTAAAGTAGAAACAATTATTAAATAAATGCGTATCTCAACATAACACTACGTACTTCGGCTTGAATTCATTCATAACACTGACATTTTATCTTCTTAGACATTAATCAATAAAATAGTTTCAGTATCAACGGCTTTTTTATACGAGACTCAGTCGGGAACTACTTGAATTAGCTTATGTTTTATGCAAATATTTGTTCTGTCTTAATATATAATACCTTAAGTTTATTCAGATATTGGAATAGAGCGGAACCTTGGTTCACGTTTTAATTCGTTCCTGTAGGTCGTTCGTCACCCGAAATGTTCGTAAGCCGAAATTATTTTTCCATACAAAATGCTGAGAAATACTGAGAGAGAGAGAGAGGGAGAGAGAGAGAGAGAGATAGATAGATAGATAGAGAGAGAGAGGGAGAGAGAGAGAGAGAGATAGATAGATAGATAGAGAGAGAGAGAGAGAGAGAGAGAGTGTGAGAGAGAGAGAGAGAGAGAGTAAAATACTGTAAACACAAATAGATATCACCATAGTAATTAACCATACAGCAAGTAACGCTTTCCCGCCGAAACTCCAAGCTTGTTGCCAACCGTTGTTGCCGGCTTATGTGTTTGTTACTCGTGACAACGAACGAGAACCAAGACGTTTTATGCACGAAAAAATTGTTCGTGAACTAATGCAAGGGACATAAGCGATATCAAATGAAAAATATTTTCCAAGTCAAATTATATGAGTTATCTCCCATCGTCCCAATATGCATTATGTCTGAATGCGACTATTTGAAGGTCCGCTATGGTGGGTATTTGACAACAGAGAGTTCAGAATATTTATATACAATTTCATTGAACATGGGAGCGTAAGATATAACCTTTCGTCATTTACCCCTAACTCTGTCTGCGAGTGATGAAGAGAGAAAATGGAATGATTACTAAGCTTTCTTTTATTATCATACTATATTTAATTGTTGAAATTGTTTGGCGAGTAACTTCATCTGAGATCATGTGTTCTAACTGAATCAATGATATCGTGATACTATCTTGAATAGAATAGAAGGCCTAAATCTGCATTCTCCCAGTGACGATAAATGTAGTATCAATCAGAATCATTTTTCTCCCTCTCCTCCTTCCTTCTCCCGGCTTCTGTAAATGGGAGACAACTCTAAGCGTCTGTTTCCCCAGAAATGTTTAGCGGTGATTTTAAAGAATTCTCCGCCCCGCTCTCTCTCTCTCTGTATGTATGTGTGTATATATATATATGTATATTTTCTTTTTTTCTTATTTTCTTTTTTTCATTATACTATATATATATATATATATATATATATTAACCTGTTACTTTTTTCGTTGCTCTGGTATTGTGTGTTGGGTTTTGCCTACCACAACGTTCAATTTGTGACGCTATTTAAACGTATGTTGTTACTCTAAGGACCTACCCTTATTGAGTGCATTGCTAACTCATTCATATTGTAGGTCGATTTGCCAAAGCTTCGATTTTACTAAGCTTCCACACACATATATATATATATATAGAAGTAGTTACACAACAGCTAGTTCACCATACCGAGAACAATTGTTTCACCTTAGCGGATCCTCAGCTCGTAATAGACCACTTCTACCTAACTCGTCCCATGGACTGAGTGCTCTACCACTACGGATATTACCTTCCAGTGTTATACCACTATATATATATATATTATATATATATCCGCCCTGTAGGTCCCCTACTCCCCGTACCAATGACCAATGGACAGCAACAACGACCCACAGTTTGTGGTCCCTATGCTGGATGGTCCACCAGATCCTCTACTGGTTAGGAGTCAACAAAACCACGTTTATTGAACCTGAGGACCCCCCCCCCCCTGGGAGTGACCCACACAGGAAGAACAATTATCCCAAGCAAGGTACTAACTCTATACGCATGATTGAGTGCCCGCAATCGTGCATTGTGTGTGTATACTGGGACTGCGTGAATGTACACATGTGAACGCAACGAAATACTAATACCCCAGGTTGGATCTGAAAAATGTTCGAGTGTATGTTTAAGAGTATATTTGTATATGCCCTCTTGTATGAGTGAAGTATAAAAGTGTGGGTGGGTATATATGTCTGTACTAAGGGATTCGCCTAAGCTCCAAATCCCCAAGCTATTGTTGTGAAGATATATATCACACTCTACTTTTGTCTAGTCTAAACAATAACTTTTCCAAACACCCACTTTACTTTTCTTTAAAAATAACACCCACCTAGTTTTATGTCTGCCTTATACTTGGAAATGGGGGCCTCTGTTGTATATATATACACACCTGTATGGATTTGTGTTCTAGATGTGTGTGTGTCTAAGGGGGTAGGTGTGAGTGTATGTACAAGTCAGCCAACATAAGTCTTTTTATTTCTAAAATTTCTAAACTTTCTAAGTATCTGACTCTAACCATTATTCTCAGTATTACCACACCACATTAATTCCTCAATGTGTATGTGTGGATGTGTATGTGTGTCTGTGGAGGTGGGTGTGAGTGTATGTGCAAGTCAACCTACATAAGTCTTTTTTATTTGTAAATTTTCTAGTATTCTACTCTAACCAGAATTTTCAGTAGTACCACCCCACATACATTCTTCAATTTAAGAATGACCTGTAGTATCTATTTCATACTATTAACCTCAATTGAATATATATCTGGCCAGGAATGCTTTTTGTGAAAATCACTCATATGGAACTATTTTCATCTTGCCTGACGTTTTGAACTTTACAACACCACCTGCCTCTTTGAGGTCAAAACCAACCCTACTAACATCTACAAACTGACCAATGAGAATTAAGACTATTCCTGCTGACAACATTAAATTATTCCTAACAAGCTCATATGTCTCAAGGCTCTGATACCATCAACACCATAAACATAGAGCTGGCATATCTAAGAACTAACTAACTGCCTGATGAGGTCATAACCATTCAGTGGCTATCATCGAAAAATATATAGCAGTAAATAAAGGATTATGAGTTCATGCAATTGACTTATGTTTCGTCACTATATATATATATATATATATATATATATATATATATATATATATATATATATATATATATGTATGTATGTATGTTTCTTGGTATGTATGTATGTAGGTTTCTTGGTGAGGAGGGTGACTTTGGGCATCCTGCAGGACTAAAAACAAAACCTGTCAAAGGGCAAAGGAGCTCTTAAGAGTCACCGGGAGAGATGACCCCTTAGCCTTTGTCAAGGCAGAATTCTAGCAGAAGGAAAACTCTGACATAATACCTGCAACTCTGATGGTATCCAATGATGTTGACTTGTTCTTCTTTTTGGTAAATATCATCTTGGTTAAGAGAGTGGGACTGGCTTTGTGCAGTGCCTTTGCTCACTATAAAAGCTTCACGGCACAGGCATCGCTTTATATCTGGAGATCTCTCTGCACTTGTCGTCACATGGTACCATGGGCCCAGTACTATGTGTCAATAATTGTCACAGCTGTAGTGTTTGTACCAGAGTTTTCAAGTCGCTGGCTGGAATAAAAAGTCACACTCGTTCAGCGCATCGGTAGGAGTTCTACATGGATATAAAGTAGTGGCCGTACTCGAAAACGAGTTGGCAGTCACAATGTATGTATGTATATATATATATATATATATATATATATATATATATATATATGAGCAAACAGCCTCATAACACCATGTGTGTTCTAGACCAGTGGTCCTCGGGATTTACTATTATGAATGTAGTAGTCCGTGAGGTCCGAAAGGCTGCGACCGCTGTTCTAGAAGACTAACGACATCTATTTCTTCAAGCTGTGACAGAGAGAAAAACAATTGCAGATTGTTGTTCTTTCTGCCAGGTATTCTCTGGCTGACTCGTCTGGGTTGGGTGGCCTGGATCTCTGGAAAGGCAATTAGAATTGATAATCTCAATTTTCAAAAAAGAGAGACAATAGAGGGACCCCCTTCTTAGGCATCGCCGGTAAATTTTATGTTAAGTCTATGGCAAAGAGATTTACGGAAATAGACGAGTCAAAGCTAGCTAATAAACAGTGTGGTTTTCGCCCCGGACGCAGCATAGCCGAACAAATATTCACACTGCGGCAGATCTTTGAGTAATCGTGGGAGTACAGCAAATAGGTGTATTCTTACTTTTAAGACTCAAAAAGTCATATGACCACATTCCGCGGGACGTGCTGATATATGGGATTGATGGTCAGCTTCTTGTTGCTCAAATGTCTCTCTATACGAATACCCAATTATTTGTGTTCGGATAAATGGTGCTAAATCGAAATCATTCAATGTTGGAGTCAGACTCCAACAAGGGTGCGTACTGTCACCTCCCCTATTCATTATTTTCATGAACAGGAATGACAGGGACAGCCGGGTTGGGAGTTGAATCATGACAAGCAGCTGTAGAATAAGTCAGCTGGAATTTGCAGACAACATGGTATTACTTAACGGTGGATTGGCACTAACGGTAGAGTATCGGACAACATGTTTTGCGGCATAGGGTTAGGGCCCTTTACGTTCTGAGTTCAAATCCCAACGAGGTTAATTTTACTTTTCATCCTTGTGGACTCGATAAAGTAAAGTACCAGTAACGATCTGGAATCGACTTATTCTACTTCCCCGCCAAAAAATTGATGGCCTTGAGACTAAATCAGAAACCATTATTTTATTCTTCAGAAAATAAAGTACCAGTAATGCACTGGATAATTGCTGGCCTTGTGCCAAAAAGTAGAAACAATTATTTTATTCTACAGCATGTGATCTCCAACTTGCACTTAATAGGTTCGATGCCGAGTGCTGCATTGCTGGAATGAAAATCAGTGCAGCGAAAACTGAGGCACTTGTCCTCTCAAGGAGACACTTTACCTCTCAAGGAATCCTGTGCTATGCATTCTACATGTGATTGGAGATCCACTGAAGAAGATATAGAAGTTCAAGCATCTAGGGGCCGTGTTCACGAGTGAGGGACGACAGGATGTTGAATTAAGTGCAAGAATTGCAACAGCTACTCCAGTAATGCGCCGGCTTCAGCAGAAGGAGATATATGCTCAGGATGTTTTGTGAAAAGCATATAAATGCCTGTCATGGGAAGTAATTACGCAACAACTTTATTTAAGTTTCTTCCCTTGAAAATGTTTTTTTAAATAATTTTTTTTCGATAATTGTAATATGTCGTCAACTAGCTACTACAAATTAAATTATATAATTTTACGAGGAAGTATTTTTTATATTTTTTCGTACAAAAATATTCTATCCCAAGCTTTTTTATATCTTTATATTAACTTGCTTAATTTTATCACATTATAAAGTGTGAAGAAATGTCACTCACCATGTACTCCAAGTTAGCTGTTAATATAATCTTTCATCAATTGAAATTGAGTTGTTTTGTCATCGTGGGAGATGTATTTGTTCATTTTTCTCATTCATCTTTCGAATTTATTTTCTCTTCTAAAGGAAAAAATAAAGAAAATGAAAAGTATTTTTCTTCATCATTAAAAGAAGACAACAAACTAATATAACAAATAACAACTACCTTTCCCGTCATCAAAAGGTCTAATAAAAATAAAAATAAAAATAACATTGATTTTCAAAAGATGCCTCGCAATAGCAATAATGTGGTGTGTACGATGAATAATAATATGTAAGCTACCAAACACAACAGAAATATGAGAGGTAATACTCAATCATCGCTACCCCAATAATAAAAGCCCGGGCGGTATAAAAGAACGCTCTTTTGTGGGCAGAACTCCAGGTGCAACAGGCCGAATTGTCATCCCAGTGTCAGAATGGAGAAGACGTTGCCCCAGCATCAATCAATACGATGTAGATGCACGATTACATATGTTGACACGTCATAGGTTACGATGCTATCACAATAAAGCAATAATGAATATGTGTGTTGTAAATGGTTGTCATTATAAAAACTACCAAATAAATATTTATGATTAGGCACAAGGCTAACAATCTTTTTTATTGGGGTTGGAGTCAATTGCACGTTAATAGTTTTTTTATTTTACCAGCCACGTGAGGATTTTTAACCCGGAACGTAAAGCGACGTAACTCGATACCGCAAATCATGTTATCCGACGCTCTACAATACTGCTAAACTATCCAATTATTATTTTTCATAATAAACCTTTGGAGAAACATAAAACCTCTTTAGACTCTCGTTACAAAAATATATTTACTAATTAATTTAAAGAAAATATATATTGTCAAAGAGTGGAAGACCTACGTTGAAATGGTCTCACTGAAAATCTATTTCTCAGCTTCTGCAACGTTTATCACATCAAATCCTAAAAGTATTGTATGTATGGGTCCGTAATTTTTGATGGTGTCGTTGCAAGGGAGCCTTACTGACATATATCGTGTCTTGAGCATTTATAAAACATTGAGAAACTCGTCCCTTCTCATGGTGGGGTATTGCTGCTCTGACTTGGATCCTATCTTTCTTACGCTTTGAATCAACATTTCCCCATTGCTGGGTTCTGATGTTGTCTCACAATTTCAGCTTGCTTTTCCGCCTGTGCCATTTATGTGTTAGTTGCCCAAATGAATCTGGGACCTGTATTCATTATAACGCTATGCTTCGTTACATTACGTTAACGTTATAGTTAAGTTAAAGTCTGTTCTGAGACGAAGATTTACCAGGTCGGTGCTTATCCCCGGTTTCCTTGACGTTAAGCGACTGAGAGTACAAGACTCTCCCTGGAAAAGATACGGGTCTACTGTTGGCCCCCAATTTTAGCTGATTGTTCTGAAGAAAGTGAAATAAAGTGTTTAGCTCAAGAAGACAATTCAGCACGCTGTCAATGAATCGAGTCGACGTCATTCTGGTGGGAATGACGGCTAGGTATCTGTTAAAAAATTAAACAAGATCACTGCCTACATGTTGTGATAATTAGAAAATATAAATTCAGGCATACACAGGCTTGGCTACCTGACAACCAGTTTGTAGAAAGTATATTAAGTTCATTCTTCATTCTTAAGGAGGTATTGAGTATGTTTTGTATAAGTAGATAGCAGAATATGGCGTCGTAACTTTGCACATTTCGATAGTAGTTAGACTGGCATATGTGTTTGGAAGGAGAGGTTGGCACCGTCATTTATTGTCTATTTTAAATTTGTGAGGAGTGTGGTACCTGGGTGTATTGGTGTCATTATGTGTTATGATATATTGAGTGGAATGTGTGAACTATTGAATAGATGCTATAGCTAGTGTATTACCAGAAATCTTTTATTACTCAATATTGACGATAAGAGGGGACATTGATGCAAAACGTATCTTAGCATTAAGATTTGTTACAACTCTTGTAGTACTGTATTAAAAAATCTATCTATTTTGTTCTTTGTAACTCTGGATGGAAGATCAATAAACGTGTTCAGAGAAAATTGACATGAGAATAATAGCCGACATAAGTGTTCTTATCAATTTTCTTATTCGTTCTAGCATGCCAGTGATAGCTTTCTCCTTGGTTGTTACTTTTGAATAATCGATAAATATAATAAATCCCCCACTCCTTCATCACGGTTGCTGGGGTTTCTTTTTTAAGCACAAAGGAGTCATTGGTTGAGATGCCTGTACTATTTTATTGATTTTGCAGGTTTAAACTCGAAAGTCGATTTCGCTGGGGATCCTAATTTAGAGAAACAAAGATATATAGATTGTAAACATTTAGTTTGAACTTTAATGTTTCAATCTAATTAACTACTTTTTATAATTATTAATTGATATTTATTGATATCATATATAGAAAAAAGTGTCCGAATTATGGATAAATGTAATGATGAATTAACGTTATCAGTTATTGGAACTGTAAGGTATTGTCATTGTTGTCATTGTTTTGTTATTGTTGTTGTTTGGGTCTGGGTAAATCTGTGCGTATTTAAAATTTTTGAATATGTATTATTCAATATGTATTATTCATTATTCATAGATGATTGTGTGTGGTTTTAGATAGAGGTCACAAGCTGCTATTTCTAGCACGTTGTATGATCCCGTTCATAAACCATCGTTATCTCGATGAATAACTGTGAAGTTAAATAAATACATTTGAGAATCAAATTTGAACTATAAAGATGATTGTGTGTGGTTTTAGATAGAGGTCACAAGCTGCTATTTCTAGCATATTGTATGATCCCGTTCATAAACCATCGTTATCACGATGAATAACTGTGAAGTTAAATAAATTCATTTGAGAATCAAATTTGAACTTCCCAATGCTAGAAAATGTATAAAATATTTCTGTACAACTTAAAGATTTCTTATTACAATCTATTTATTAGGTTTAACATTTGAGGAAAAATGTATTTGATTTTCTTTTTGTAATCTTGTATTCCATTATTGTTACTTTCTGCTTATGTTAGTTTCTTCCTTCTTATCTTAGAATTTATATTAATTTTTCTTATCATTTATATAATCATTATGTGCGAAATATTTTAAAGACTAATGGCATCAACAAACGGAAATATATATATATTGAGTTAGAAACTCAAAATAGTCTCATTACAGTAAATTAGCTCTAGGGAAAAAGGCTTTTCCGAGCCGTATATAACCGAACAAAAAGGAAAAAAAACGAACACAGTATTGTGGTAACTACCATTACCCATGGGTGATGGTAGTTACCACAATACTGGTTTGGATTTATTTTTCTTAATTTATTCTTAAATTGAGTCCAGCAAACCCTATTGTCTGTAGTTAGTATTTTTTTCACCTTAGCGATTTTGGTCCATTACGATTTGAACACACATATATATATATATATGTCTGTGTTCGTTTTTTGCTTTTTGTTCGGTTATATATATATATATATATGTGTGTGTGTGTGTGTGTGTGTGTGTGTGTGTATATATAATTTGTGTTGGATACTTAAAGCGTCCGTATGCGGTAGGCTGTATGAGCACTCGATGCCCTCATAGAGCAGAGTATGATATCACAGAAAAAAGAGAATCAGTGTTGCGACGAATGGTATTTATTGGACATATTACAATTGTTTCTCGGGCGACCAGTTCGAGGCACGATTGATGTGGTGATCAAACCTGACTGTAGAATCGCGCGGTCCTCGGATACGTCTAGATTCTACGAAGCAGATTTTCCTTAGAATCGAGACGTATCTGAGGACCGCGCAATTTCAGAGTCAGGTTTGATCACCACATCGATCGTGCCTCGAGCTGGTCGCCCGAAAAACAATTGTAATATGTTCAATAAATTCCATTCGTCACAACACTGAATCTCTTTTTTCTGTGATATATATATATATGAAACCCCTAAGAAGAAGAAGAAATTCACTTATACGTATAACGGCAATGATAAGTAACTATCAAAATGAAGGTAACAGAAATAAATATAGGATTTCATTAACAAACATACTGATAAAATAGTTAAGTTAATGTTAACATGTTTTAAAATATCGAACACCGAATACATAAACAGACATAATTTGGGTGGTAGGTGCAATACGTTCCCTGGTTTAACCAAGTGTCCATTGAGTGATTTAGAAATAAACCACTCATTTGAAACCGGATTCCTGCTTGACGATAACTTGCTTCCTTGTATACATCAGTCACGTCGCAGCAGTTCCTGACTTGATGCAAAAGAAGGAATAATCAAGGTACGAATTAGCTCAAAATTGTTGTCATCGTCACAATCGTTATCATCGTCCTCATCATCATAATCTTCGTTATCATCATCATCATCGTCATCAACATGACAATTCATTGTCAAACAAGTCAAAGTATTTTTCCTTGATTGTATAAAATTGAAACTTGGGTGTAGTCTGAACATTCTTCAGATCTGAACGTAATTGGATATTTATGTCAAATCATTACATCAAAGAAGAATCCAAGAACTTTTAAATGTAAAACATTTATCGTTTAAAATATCTGAATGCAATAGTCTGATATTATTTAAAAAAATGGATTCTTTAGAAATAAACAGGTTTCCAATATGAATCGTGTAGGATATATTATTTTTCGGATTTAATTCTGTGACCAGAGTAATGTAGGATTCTTCTTCTTCTTCTTCTTCTTCTTCTTCTTCTTCTTCTTCTTCTTCTTCTTCTTCTTCTTCTTCTTCTTCTTCTTCTTCTTCTTCTTCTTCTTCTTCTTCTTCTTCTTCTTCTTCTTCTTCTTCTTCTTCTTCTTCTTCACCCATTTATTCCCAGGAAGGTCGTGTGGGCGAGTCCTGTCAGAAGCAACCTTTTCTAATTAATCCGGCTGGATCCCCATGAGACCCCAAGAGCTTATGGGCATTATACAAGCATCTTGCTAGGAGTCTTCCACAAGGTCTCATGCCAGTTGATTTCGCTCGTAAAGTTTGTCCAGCGATTCTTTCCTGAGACATTCTTACAACATGCCTGTAATATGGGAGTTTTGAAATCCGACGAAAGCGCTATATTTGTAATTCAAATGGCCGGGCTTGTAATACAGTGTTACACCGAATCTCCCTGAGAATTGCGATAATGGTACACTTATCTGTGGAACGCATTTTCACTTACACGTTATTTTCACGAGCAGGCTGTTCTATTAATCGAACAATTGGCACACTCGTCGGCAAACTAGAGTGAAGTCCATTCTCACTTCTATGTATAAAGAAATAAAGAAGGTAATTGATTTTGCAAGTGTTGTGTCTTTAATGTATGTTTATGTCTGTGATACGAATAAGCTAGCGAATTACAGTGATGTCTTGTAGTAATTGTTCTATCCCTGTGCACACCAAATCCAACTGACGTTAAATTTAGTTTTATGCTTTCGGGTTCAATAAGTCCCCGTCATCGGTGAATTGTTGATTGGAAGAGTGTTGTCGTGTCGGATGAGATGTTTTATTGTATCTATTTCAGCTCTTATTACGGGGGTTTTCGTGGCGAGAGAGTTCCTTCAGAACACGTCACACTATGAGAGGCCTCTAATGTTAGACGGATTCATACGTCAATCGAAGTAATACTTCATTAACATCTAAAAATGAGCAAACACCGACATAACCACAGAAAACAAAAATAATGGCGGTTCGTATGACACAAATGCTTGCACTAAAAAACATTGCGACATATTTTTTAGCGGGTGTACATGTTAACGTTACGAGTCGGATTGGAGTAAGCGGAGTATTTCAATCATTTGCAACTGACGAGTATTCAATCAAAATCTACACCATTTCATCTAAATCCTCCTTACACACGTCATCGTCATCCTCGTCACCACCACCAGCTTCAACACCATCATTATTATCATCATCACTAATATCAGTTTGTGAGAAAATATCTGAGAGGAAATCCGAATAAAGCTATCACTTTTATGAGAAGGGAAAAGGGTGGAGCAATGCGAACAAGTACAGCAAATAGGGTGTAATGATCAAATGTTAAAAACAATCTAGCAGAGAAAAACGCAGCATTGGAGAGGAAATAGCAATAGAAACATCAAGTAAATGTGGGAGAACGAAAATGAATCGAGTTTTTTTTTGTTTTTGTTTTTGTTTTACAAAGGTTTTCTTTAAAAAACCAGTTAACTCAATATATTCAAACAACCAAGTGCAACCATTATGCTATTTTCAACGGTATGACATGTCAGATTGTATTGTTGAGAGAAAATGAATGGGAACCTCAAATAAAACGGCTTTATCAATTAAGAAACGGTGATGTAAAGGAAGAAAAATTTTGTTCTTTGTCATGAAAGAAAATTGAAAATAAATAGCTTTGACAAAGTGTGAATTTTCTTACTTTCTAATCTGTATTATTTTTGGTTACTTTTGTTATTAATATATAAATTATATTTCTCGATAACTTCCGTTTTTATTAAATTCTGATTGATATATTTATTTGATTTTATCGTTTTTTCCTCTTTCAAATGTTAATTTATGAAATTTTTATGGTTGTCAAAGTAAATATGTGAAAATGAATAGCAATTGTGTAATTATATATATATATATATAAATATATATATAATTGATTAAATTTGTTCCCACTCTCTGTATTGAAATTGCGTAACTAACTATACATTCATTGTACAATTTTCCTCTACATTTTGTTCAAACGCACACACGTGCACACACACACAGACTCACACACGCACACACTGACACACGCACGCACAAATTCACATTTAAATATTAAACTATATATTTAAATGTGAATTTAAATATATAGTTTAATAAATTGTTATAAAAAATACTTGCAACACACAACAGCCTTCTAGCCGCCCTTGTTAAATATAGAAACATGAAATCTCACTACCATTCCTCATTTGAAGTAAAGTCTTCGGATTACTTAGATAACCTTAGCCTGTAAACATGCAACAAAGGAAACCAAGCCAATATCGCAAATAATTAAAAAAAATTAAAAAACAAACGAAAATAACCACTTTATTGCTATCATAAATGCGTTCGCGAACTGACAACCCTGTCCACTAAGCTGGAGTACGAACAAACTACACCGCTGTACACCAGCTGGCATATAACAAACGTTGATTACATTTATTTACGTTTATTTGATGGGAAGATATTAGAATCCCGTAACATTACGTAATCACAGTTTAAGGCCCTTAAAATGGTTGTTATGTAAAACCATCTCTTCATTTTGTTCATTTTTAATATAGTATATATTTATGAGATGGATGTTCGAAGAGAGGGCTGAACTCTCAACTGATCTAGTTATCTGTAATTTAAGACTACCTACAGCCAAAGAAACCCACAAAACTGGCAGGTTCAGGTCGACCTACGGGATAGAGTGGGAAGCGTTGGTGGATAAGGATTTCAGAACCAGATATGAAAATATTATTGCATCCAAATTTAGAGAACTCCCTGACCAAACTGAGGACAGTATGCAACCACGTTACTCTGGGTCTAGCCCAGGGCCCTCTGCCGGTTGGTTTTACCCAGACGAAACTGTATGTGACCATCTCCATAATACATTATTATTCCTCAAACTGTCAAAAGTTCCATTGGCTATTCACAAATAGCAATGCTAATTTCAGTTGTATTTCTAATATTTGCAGCATCCCCAAGGTTGAATTGCAACCAAACGTGAAATGAAAGACTCTACAATGGAGGAAGCCATGAAAATCGCTTTGAAGAATTCACAGCCAATCTCACCAAGTAACATTTCTTAAATACTTATTCAGTATTTGTACAACAAAGCATTTATAATTGTTGTATAATGTATAATAGTAGCTCATTTGGCCACTGTCACATTGTAACCAACTCGCAACACATAACATGTATTGGAAAATCGTGATATGAAGGGAAAATACAGAAATTTACACATGAAATTTTCTCAGAGAATTTCCCCATCCAAAAGAGATCTCTCTGAGTACAGGTATTTATTAATGTCCTTTATTCCTTTAGGTATATAAAATTTATTTCTTAGATTTAATTTCCTCTACTTCTTTAAAAATATTAGAGGTTTACAGAGTGTTTTCCAACAGAGCCGCTGTACTGTTGGATTCATGAAATAAAAATAAATAATAAATGATCAAATTTTCTATCGCTTTTTGTAAGAACTATTTCAAACAATGAATTTTCTTTCGATGAATCTACTCTCCAGTTTATTGTTTTGGTTACTGCTTTCATGACAGGTTTAAACTTTATTACTCTAGAACATTGAATTTTTTGCTGCATTGAAGAATGATAAATGTTACATTTTAGAAATGTAGGCTCACTTTTGCATTGTGCAATAAATCTTTTCTACGAATACTTTTATGAATTAATAGCAGTTAACTTTGGTAATGGTAATTTATTTTGCTAATACATGAAGGTATTCTTAAACTGCTTTCCACAATAAGAAGTTGAATTCGAATAAAAATGGAACTCTGTTCGTAATGAAATCATGGCATACAATTTTCTTTATCAAAATGTCTCGTTGCTATGAGTCTATAATGCTTATTGATCAGTATGCGGCAAGAAAACAACATCCTCATTTTCCTAACTCTTGTTAATTTATTATTCGTATTAATTGCAATAAAATTAACTCCCCGAGTAACAGTACTTTCCTATGATAAATTTCTATTGACTTACAATGAAATATAGTATTAATCGAACGCCTCAAAAGTGAATTTGTTGTTTTCCTTATTTTATAATATAACATATTTAGAAGGAATAATTTTCTACATTGACAGAAATAATACTTTTCTAGAGGTAATACTTTTCTTCTACACTGCTGTATCAATGATTGTGGCTGTTTAAAATAAAATTATCCCTAAAGGAAGCAGACTTAGGATAAACCCATTACAGCCATGACCTTACTCTATTTACTTTAGTTGTGGTATATATGTGTGCTTCTATTTTTAAGAAGGTAGTTTGTAGTTTTGTGGAAGAATGACAGCGCCTATGGTCCATTTCATGAGCTATGTTTTTGATGTGAGGAAGGGGGAAAGTTATCTTCAATCTGGAGACGTTACTACATAGTGGACCCCTGATAAAGACATTCAAAGGCTTGGTGGTGGTGTTCAATTGTACGTCTATCACCCAATTAGCTTGCTATATTTACGAGCTTGCGTAACTCCATTGAAGAGTACTAGTTAGCTCAAACAACATCGTGTAAATCTGCAATTCAATAGATAAAACGAATAGTAAATTTTTTTCCCAACATTATGGGAAAGACTTGGAATCTCTCTTTTTTTATCGACTTACAAATTCAAACGGCAAATCATTGTTAAGATTTTGTAGAACTTATACCATTCAACATTTACGTTATCTGGAACAGCCACATTCCTATTATCTAAAGTATGTAATATTTTTCTTTTCCTTCAATATTGAAGGGAGAGTGCTTAGATTTGTATTGTTGTTTCTGTTTTCAAAAGGTAGTACCGAAGATACCTACTCCATGTTTTATTCACAGAACAGCATCTCTAAAACAGAAGCAAATCTTTGATGATAAAATGATTGTACGTGAAGTGAACCAGAACATAGCTGTTACAAGATACGTATAATAATTTAGAGAGTTTTCTTTTACCTTATTATAGGACATGTCTTATATAAATAAAGTTGCAGTGTGCTGAAAAGTTTGATGTTTTAAACTTTGCTTTTTGGTAATTACTTCTAGAGGATGATTTATTTCTATGAAGAAAGTTTTTATTTCTATGGAGTAGTTAATCATCAATATAAGTTTCTCATAGCTGCCATTGCTACTAGCGACTCTTAGAATATTATAAGCTACACTAATTCAAAATAAAATTGATGTAACGAAACATAATGAAGCATTTAAATTTAATAAAGACATGAATATTACTTTGTCTGATAGGTTAAAAGTAATTAAATATTGTGACACTTTTTTCCATTTTAGATTACGAATTAACAAATATAAAATATAGTATTATGTATTACATCGATACATAACATATATTGGCTCCTCTTCAAAACAAAACAATACCAACAACACCATTAGAAATCATTGTGTAACACTATTAATAAAAAAAAAAATAGAAACAAAATAATATTTTTCTGAACTAATTATCGGTAGCTGTCAGCTAAAGTTTTTGTGTTCATTTTACTTATACACGGTTGACGATTATAACATATTTATGGTTTCTGTTGAAGTGTTTCATATCATTTTATGGATTTTCATTTGGAAGAATATAATTGTTTGTACTTTTTGGCACAAGACCAGCAATTATCCCAGTGCATTACTGGTACTTTATTTTATCGACCCCGTAAGGATGAAAGGCAAAGTTGACCACGGCGGGATTTGACTGAGACTATAAAAGGCCATAACTCTTTGCTGCAAAGCATGGCGTCAGACCCTTTACCGATACCATTGTAAGAATATCATGAAAAAAGTTTCAGTTCATTAAACTTGGAATTACTGTTCAATATACATATCATCATCAGGTTTAGCGTCCGTGTTCCACGCTTGCATGGGTTTGGACGGGGGTTTTCCCACTTGAGGCAAGAGTGGTTGTCTTGCTCGCATAGGACTGTCTGGCGGGTTTTCTACAGTTGGATGCCCTTCCTAACACCAACCACATTTACAGTGTGGGGATGGGAGGTTTTTACCGTGTTGCCTACACGGCCACATTACAGCGTGGACTGTCTGGCGGGTTTTCTACAGCTGGATGCCCTTCCTAACACCAACCACATTTACAGTGTGGGGCTGGGAGGTTTTTACCGTGTTGCCTACACGGCCACATTTACAGCGTGGACTGTGTGTTTTTTTTGTCGTGACACCTACACGATCTCATTTGTTTCGGCCTGGATGTTGTGGGACCAACATAACTTTATATATATATATATATATACAGAAGCGCGCGCGCATCAAGCGTCCGAAACGTTAAGATATTCTTCCAGCTATTTCAAGCTTTCAACTAACATATTCCTTCCATATACTGTACTAATTGTGTTGTTATTTTTGTTTACCTTTCACCCCCCCCCCACATATATATATATATATATAATTTTAGGAATAACCAAAGAGTGCTTAGAAATACAATGTTTTATTTGCTAACAGTGTTTCATCCATACCCTACGGCAGGAATCATCAGAGCCTATAAACAAAAGTATATCAAAGGTTGCAGGCTCCATCGAGCCTAGTCACCAGAACAAGGAAGGCGGAGAAGTAGGGGCCACACAATACATGATACATATAATGTCACAAAAAATTATATCATAAAAAATTACGTCAAAGGTTTATCACATAAATGGTGCAATAGATCATAAGGAGGTTGAGAGAGGAGAGCAAGAAATGAATGAGGTTGTCACTCAGCATGATCAAAAAACAAACCAAGCATAGATACATCAATTCACAAGCAGTGCAAGTACATGATTTACAGGCAGAGTATAAAAGCTTCTAAGCAGGAGTCAGTAAACAGAAAAGTTGGTTAGCTGTGGTGCAGCTTTACAGGCAGGATTGTTTATAGGAAAGATGGTACACTCTAGTAGTATCGCCTTGTAACAGGTTGATTTCTCCATATCCGGCCACGACCCTCAATCCATTGGTTCTAGTTCCAAGTATTAGGCCACATAATACTAGGTTTCCAAATAAACGCATAGAGGATTTTTCCACAGGGCCAGTCTGCAACTAACACCCTAAATCCAAAACAGAATAAAATGAAATGAGGTAAAGCGGAGTACATGCACTGCTTGCACTCCAATGAAGGAAGTGGAAATAAAACGGGTCCGCAATATCTGCTATCTCTCACTGTCTTCACGTTCGGTTACATGAAATACACAGTATGGCCCAGTCTGTATCTGGCTAAAGTGCCATACCATATGTAAATATACTACAGTAAATGCTATTCGTAATGGCTAGTTAGTCTCGTAGACAGAAAACGTATATAGAAAACTCCGCCTATGGAATTTCAGCTAGCGTGAACTATTTTGTTAAAAGATTAAGGTGGCGTGCTTTCCACTATGATAGGAACCGGGATAACCCTCAGCAAGCAACCCGGGAGGATAGACTTACAAGAATTACAAGAACTTACAAGAACTTACAAGACTTACAAGAATCCACCGCATAATAGTAGTCTGGAGGGCTTCGAAAATGACCTACTAAACCTTGTAAGGAATATTAGATATAGAAATAAACGCCATAGCAAAAACCAAATAGAGATCTTAACTCTATTAATGAAGGCTTCGAAGAAAATCTATTCGAAGAAATAGTATTCGCGTCCCCTCAGATAAAACAAAAAATATATATAACTCAGACTATAGGACTTACAGAAACTTCATATACAAGGAAATCCATAAAAATTATGAGAAAACTTCCTACACTAACCTTGACGAAATAAATAAGAAAGGGTTTGAAATTGTTAAGAGGCTGAATCTTGAAAGGTACGCCCAACCTTTCACCCCTAAATAACCCAGATTCACACTGAAGGATCACAAAGAGGACTTTATTAGTAACTCCTCAATTAGGCTCATTAGCCCATCTAAGTCTGACCTAGAGATAATAAGCAAGAGAATTTTAGATGAAATTTACACTTTTTCTAATAAGCTCGCCTATTAACCTAACCATAACTGCTTTTCCTTCACTCTGGCCTAGGTAATTCTATAGGCGGAGTTTTCTATATACGCTTTCTGTCTACGAGACTAACTAGCCATTACGAATAGCATTTGCTGTAGTATATATACATATGGTATGGCATTTTAGCCAGATGCAGACTGGGCCATACTGTATATTTCCCGTGGGATGTTGGGTTGCGTAACCGAACGCGAAGACTGTGAGAGATAGCAGATATTGTGGACCCGTTTTATTTTCACTTTCTTCATTGGAGTGCAAGCAGTGCATGTACTCCGCTTTACCTCATTTCATTGAATTCTGTTTGGGATTTAGGGTGTTAGTTGCAGACTGCCTCTGTGGAAAAATCCTCTATGGGTGTATTTGGAAACCTAGTATTATGTGGCCTAAACTTGGAACTAGAACCAATGGATTGGGGGTCATGGCCGGATATGGAGAAATCAACCTGTTACAAGGCGATTTTACTGGAGTGCACCATTGTTCCTATAAACAATCCTGCCTGCAAAGCTGCACCACAGCTAACCAACTTCTCTGTTTACTGACGCCTGCTTAGAAGCTTTCATACTCTGCCTGTAAATCATGTACTTGCACTGCTTGTGAATTGATGTATCTATGCTTGGTTTGTTTTTTGATCATGCTGTGTGACACCCTCATTCAATTCTTGCTCTCCTCTCTCAACCTCCTTATGATCTATTGCACCCTTTATGTGATAAACCTTTGACGTAATGTTTTATGATGTAATTTTTTTGTGACATTATATGTATCATGTATTGTGTGCCCCCCTACTTCTCCTTCTTCCTTGCTCCGGTGACTAGGCTCGATGGAGCCAGCAACCTTTGATATACTTTTGTTTATAGGCTCTGATGATTCCTGCCGTAGGGTATGGATGAAACCCTGTTAGCAAATAAAACAATGTATTTCTAAGCACTCTTTGGTTATTCCTAAAATTATAACGGCTCTGCATCATACTAGTTATCCTACTTTGAGCTAAAACCACACTGTCATACCAAGGACAATATATCTGTGTGTCTGTGCACATTAGTATAATTGTCAACCAAACTATATATACACACACACACACACATATATATATATATATATATAAAATTTCAGGTTATCAATAATGTAGTGATAATATATCGTTACGTTAGAGATGAACAGCGTACGTGCAGGTTTGCTCAACGAGTATAAATTATATTCCGGAGAAAATGTAGAAAGGATGAATATAAAATGAAAGTGCTTTTGTTAAAAAAGGAATTTATTAGGTATTGACATATGTTTCTGTAACAGACCGAATACCTATGTATCGCTGCTTGCGTAATCATATAATGTTAGCAAGTATTCGATAGCAAATGTATAATCAGTTGTCACTTCTTCAGAGATTTTGGATAAAATCCAAAATCTCTGAAGAAGTGACAACTGATTATACATTTGCTATCGAATACTTGCTAACATTATATGATTACGCAAGCAGCGATACATAGGTATTCGGTCTGTTACAGAAACATATGTCAATACCTAATAAATTCCTTTTTTAACAAAAGCACTTTCATTTTATATTCATCCTTTCTATATATATATATATATATATATATATATATATATATATATATATATATATGTGTGTGTGTGTGTATATAGGGCATACGAATCGTCGCCATAATGGAAACGATGGGCATTAGCATGTGTGCTATATCGGCCATTTCACAGTCAAATGCAACTGGGAAATATTAGGGTCAGATTTTGCTTTATACGTGTTAAAGTAGACTATTTTCGAGTTTCCTTTTCTTGCATTTAATAATAAGGCCTCTGCAAAATTGACATAATAAGCATTATAGGTCAATAATACAGTCGACATATTTAGACTCTCCCTGTCTTCTCGTCTGGAGGGCTCTCGTCTTTTATAAACAAAAAGTTGAATCTTATGTCACATGTTTATGGCGTGTCTATATTGTCCAGCCATCACAGTCTTACATTTTGCATTCATTTTAATAGAACCATAGGATTAAGTAGCAGTATAGTTAAAAAAGCAACAAGAAAAACAACCATGTGAAGCGATAACAACCATAAAATACACCTGCGGACAGTTGCTAGGTGGCTTTGTTGTAATTTTTGTTGTTTTTCTTATAAATATATACATAGACACAGAAAGAGCTAGAAATAGAGATACGTATGTAGGTAGGTAGATATATAGACATGTAAATAGAGAGGTAGACAAATAGACACTTTTGCTGTTATTGTTTTTATTCACCTGCTGTGCTGCCCATTAAAATTCTACAGGCTAGTTGTTTTTATTGGTGAATAAA
>OZ024745.1:65895340-65912840 GCA_964016885.1 Eledone cirrhosa
GTCTATGCTAGAAACCGACTCTCTCTCTATTGGCAAAAATTTGTGAGATTATAAAACCAGAAGAACATACATATATACAGAGATAGAGGAGGGAGCAATACATGTTCATTGACATTGAAGAGTTTTACTTTAAGTAAAGTTTTGTGTTGATCTGATTTAAATAAATGTCTCTCTGATAAAAGTCTAAAAAAACCTCTTGAATGTACCTCGTACATACATACATACATACACACACACACACACACATATACATACACACACATACATATATTCATACATACATACATATATACATATATAAATATAAACGCATGAGTGCAAGCAATGTGGAATTATTAAGAAGTTAACTTCGCTATCATGACATTAGCATTCCCCATTATTGCATTGTAATGGAGCATCAAGCGGTTTCTTGGATCGACTGGATTCGTGTTTGGAAAATTGGATTTGGATAGAATAACATTTTGTAGAAGCCATAATTTGTAATTCTTATGTCCAGCCTCATTTTCTACAAGTTTGTACTAAATCTATCTAAATATTAAGTTAAGTTTATTATGGTCAACTTTATACTCATTCATTGAGTAGTATATTTGGCTGATCGAACAAGAACAATACTGACTACATCATACCTAAAATATATATTTTGAAGATACTGAATACAATTATCAACTTTTGTTTTATTGTATTGCCCGGGAAATAATCATACTTGAATGAATTGGAAATCCTATAATACAATTAATATGCGATAAATTTTAGAATTTATAATGTTTTTTTTTAGAATTTAGCAAATTGATTTTTGGGGAATACATTTGTGTGTTATATAACATAATATAATTCTGCGATTCAAATAATTAAACACAATAATAATGTTATCTTTGTGTAAAGATATGAATGTCACAACAGAACTCATAACAGGATTAATCTCGTAAAACCTATTAAGATAATTATGCATTGATAATATTAGCGTAATGCAAATTAGCGAAACATATTTCATGTGTAATAAAACTGCATGAAAGCGATCGAACTGTTCATGATAGCATCATTTGTTAAAACTTTGTATTGTATATCATTTACGCAGAAAATAAACTAGTAATAGTGATTGTTACAATGTTGTTGTTTTTTTTAAATTTCAATTGACTTTCAGGTTTTATGAACTCTGCAACACGTAATTGTTTCACTATGCAGGTTTTTAGTTGGGATTAAATTGCCTGTGAGCATTCCAATCAACATGAATTATTTGATGCGTTTATATTGATGAGAGGATGGGATATTTCCGTTATCAGTTGATGGATCATTTATTGAGATATTAATGGAAGTGATAAGATCAAGGAACTAAGAACAGCCAAGGAAATTAATTTTCACTTTTAATAATGCTTTGCCTAAATTTTTAACCATAATATCTGATGTGTAACTTGGCGATAACATTCATAAATTACCTTATGACAAACCATCCTTTAACAGTTCAGGAAATTAAAAGTATTTTTTCCTGCGTTTTATTTTTAAATCATTATAATTGGATAGCGAGAGAAGAAAATGCAAAAATTAAAAAGAAAGAAAATAAAAAAAATTAATATGATGTATCTGTAATTCTTCAAAAACAAAGAACATTTAAATATTGGTGAGGGAGTAAAGTGGGAGCTATTGTGAGCTATATAAATACAATGGTTTAGTAAGTAGAAGGGGACAAACACAAAAAAAGAGAAGTAAAACAGTTATTTTTATATACATTTAAAGACTGAAGTTGTTGGACGAATTTGGATAAAATTAAAAGTGAAGAGTATGGCCTGTGATTATGAATATGCTACAAAAGACAAGAGAGGGAGAGAGAGAGAGAGTGTGTGTGTGTGTGTGTGTGTGTGTGTGAGAGAGAGTGAGTGCAAGAGAGAGAGAGAGTGTGTGTGTGAGAGAGAGAGAGTGAATGCAAGAGAGAGAGAGAGTGTGTGTGTGAGAGAGGGATAGGGGGCGAGAGAGAATGAGAAAGAAAGAGAGCAAGAGAGAGATAGAGGGGGTGAGGGAGAAAGAGAACGAGAGCGGGATAGAACGAGATAGAGATAGAGAGAGAGAGAGAGAGGGGGGGGGGGGGCAAATATATATACATCCATGTAGGACAGAAAAGAGGACTACAACTATTCGAACAAGAAACCTGAAATGATAGTTCATAATAATCTAAATTGCGTGTAATAAATTGAAATATATATACCGGCTCGAGTTCTTTGATCGCTAAAGTATTTGAAACAACTTCCAAGTTGTTGCATGTATTTACCACAAGACATTTCTAATTGAGCAAGCCAATTGCTCTTTTGTGGCTGGCGAAACGATTAGGTGAAAAGCAGTGATCTATTGTTCTAGATATACGAAGCTGTCGTTTAGCTAAGGACTATACTACATATTCAAAGATACAGGGGTTAATCCAATGAAATGGTGTGTGGAAATATGGACATGTATTTTTCTTATAGTACAGTCTATTTCTGTACACAAGTTATTGTTTTGCTTAAGAACAACCATGATGGAGCATACATATTATCAAACCCATTCCAGCTATGACCTTCCAATCTCTCTTGAGGTATATAGAACCACATTATTCAATTTGCCAATTCCTTTTATAAGACGTTGCGATACATTTCGGAGGATATTTGACTGCTATTTTTGTAGATCAAGTAATATAAAGGATTCCCTTCCTTGTGGGTTGTAGTCAAAACTGGCAAATTTGACACAGTCAGAACTTGCGAGTTGTTCCAACACTGAACTTGCAGCTTATGAGAATATTGAATCTGTATTTACATGTGGTATGTATGAGCTAAGTTGAAGTGATCTGTTTGTTTGTAGATGATTATACGTGTAGTGGCAAGAACAAACGTTTTCTCTTTTACATTCATATCCGAACTTCTTTGCCTATTCACATTGATTTTTCCTTCTCATATTCTGGTTATATATTTTTAGTATTTTTACTTTAACGATCAATGGTCATTGTACAACTTGTGATGTGAAGTTCGTTGTTTTGCATTCTTTGTTTATTGATGGTGTGGTTGTTTGTAGTGGTTAGCTCAATGTAATACTTAACACAGTGGATCTAACCCGATGGTCCACATTGTAATTAAGGTATACTAGCCGACGTACCCAGCTTCGCCCGGGTACACAGATGATAAGAGAAGACAGGTAAAAGAGAAAATGACTGTATTGGATGTTTGTCTGGTTATAGTATGAGGTGAGTCCGTGGTGTCTGTGTGATACAAAAAACAGTAAAAAAAATCTTCCACATATACCAGATTCATCGTTGTACCGTTTGTGCATAGTATATGAACAATTCTAGGTGCTCTCACCTAGAATAGTGACCTCTAGTAGATGGTTCATATTCTGCCTGACTGTAAAACGTGTATCATTGCATAGACGTGGTTGTTCCACGTTTCTCAAAAGGATGATGGAAGTTCCAATCTTTTATATTATATGTAGATATAGATAATTAATATAAAAGATGTGCGTCAATGTAAAAAAAGGTCCCTATTTACTCCCTTCACAACTGTGTGTATGTTAGACTGACAGACAGGCACACAGACAGATAAACTGCGTGGCGATTGTGGGATGCCGCACGTACACATACATACACGCATGGAAACGCGCACACGCACGCAAACTTACACACGCACCCGGGCACTTACACACACGCACACATTCACATATGTTCATAGTTTTTACTTTATATGGAACGCTGCACGCACACACATAAACATACGCGCACGTACATACACACGCAAACATGTTAATAGTTATTGCTTTCCTTCCCCTCATATTTCCACACACATCACACACACACATGTCTCTACACTCCCCTCTCACTCACTCATTGGCATTATGCATATTAATTTCAGTCTGGCGTCGTTGAGGTGGGCGGAGTCGTTTGAAACCTATGAACCAATGATAACCGAGAATTATGACACACGGAATCATGACATTGTTGAAATTAATATACAGATGTGCTTGATTTGAAAGTAATTAGCTGTTATTTCTAGCAGTTAAAGCAACAGTTTAAATATTCCGTCTTGTAAATCATTATGGTTTGTTATGGAGGGATATTTTATTTAGCTTCAAGACATGCCTGGCATAGTGTACCTATTATGAAACTCATTGCTGAGATAGCAATCCATTCTTTTTTTGAGCATTGGTTAATTTACATCGTCTATGAGGGTAGTATTTAACCCCCCGTCCCCCTCATTTTTGCAATGTGAAGAGAATGAGAGAATAGGCAGGACTGGTATAATCCATTTGATATCTAATGTATCATTTGTTAATACGTCTGTGTGATACTGTCGGCAAAATGTGATGCCTATCAATATTCTATGTATGTTTGTACAAGGCTTTGCTTTCTTTATAGCGTCTGTTATTTATGCAATAGATTCTGTGTACGTTCTTATATAACTCACAGTATTTTTCTTTTCTGTAGCTATGCTGTTTATTTTAGAATATTATTTCATTGTATTCAAACATTTATATGGATTGGCAGTATCGGTAGAGGGTCAGACGCCATAATTCCAGCATAGTTATGTCCCTTTACGGTCTGGGTTCAAATCCCGTTGAGGTTAACTTTGCCTTTTATCCTTACGGGGTCGATAAAATGAAATACCAGTAATGCACTGGAAAATTGCTGGCCTTGTGCCAAATGTAGAAACAATTATTAGTAATAAACGAGACAATGGATGTTCTAGGTAAATCTTTAGTACGTAATATTTTACGTAGTATAATCTGAATTGTTTTCGTGTATGCTGTAAAGTAGTTGTGCAGCGATATTAAGAGAATGTAGTGAAGATGTGTGGATTCACTGTGGAATGTCATGAAGTCATGTAGGTATGCGTTAAGAAGTATGGGTAATAGGTTTGGTCATTGAAGTACATCTTTCGGAAAATTGTAAATGCTTGATTTGCTTTTTTCACCATATAAATGGAAATGTTTAATGCTTGAAAATAAGGTGAGTAGAACTCTGCTTATAGATAGCAGTTACAATGTTGGAATCAAAATGAAAATCAAGTTCAGAGAAAATATTTGAGCAACGTCAGAAATCCTTAGCGGTTGTGTATTATTGGAGGTTTCTGCAATGTTTTCAACCACAAATGCAAAGATCACTAGCATATGAAAAGGACATTGTGTTACCGCTAATCTTATCATCAACATTCTCTGGATTGGTACTTATTAGGTTCTGAAAGGATCAACCGGGAAATTCACCTCGGTGGGATTTGAACTCAAAAGGGGTGCATGGCAAGCAGATACAAAATACACAAGGCATTGAACTTGATTCCCTACTGTATTCACCATTTTATTTATACAAAGCATTATTTAAGACGAAATTTTGCAAAATGAATTTTGAGATTTAAGAGATGGTATCGCTTCAAGGAAAGCAAAAAATGAATTTAATGTTTATGTTTCAGCGACACGATAGCTATAATTGTTGAGATATTCCAAAGTTTTAAATTTCTTGAAGCGTTATTATAAGTGAATAACCAAGTGAAAGTTAATTAAGTTTCATCAATAGAAAAATGTTTGATCGAATGAAAACCACTTGATTTAAGAGACAATTTTTCAAGTGACAATTTTATAATTATGTCGTTGTTTTTCTGGCATTTTATAACCAGCGGTAAATTTTGTTAAGGTTCCGTTAAGAGGCTCCTTAATCAAAGAGTAAAATATCAATATTAAATTCCCTAGATAGCTGAACATTAAGTAAGATAAAGAAAAGCAAATTCTATTTTTATCTCAGTGTTTCATAACCGAGGGGGATTATTTGAATTTCTCTCTTAAATTTTTCACAAATATAAACTTATTTATTATCATATAATTATGTGATTATATTTTAATTAACTCCTGAATATTGAGTCTACAATCACACCAGAAACAAGTTATAAGTTGAGTAATGTTTAATAACACATTGTAATCCCTATTGGGACAAAATAAATGCGATAGTGAATAATCAATACATTCCATTCTTAAATTTAAATGGAAAATCATATAATTAAGAATAGAAGTTAATGAAAGAGTAAACATTAACAAATATTAAAAATAAAAAAAATAGTGAATATCAAATTAAAACAAATCTAATATATATATTTAAAAAGCCATTAAACATCAGTAGAAAATATTTAATTGAAATTATGAAATAAATATTGAATTTTTAAACTACAATTATTTTATTTAATTTGACTGACACATTGTAATATTTTGTAATATTTAGTAATATACCGTTTAGGGCTGAGTTCAAATCATATCAGATTGACTTTGGTTTTATTCTTGGTATATAAAACGTATGTTTACTAAATCTTGATTTATACCATTTTAAATGATATTTGATAATTTTCTACATAAGTGTTTAATGGTTGAATTTGATCTCAATACACCACTAGTAGCTATTATGTTGATGTTATTGAATGTAGTTAAAGAAGAATTCGATGAAAGACGGTGAAAATCAAATTTACAAAGGAGATACAAAATTGAATAGACAAGAAATTGATTCAATGGTTGACATTATATATTGGAAACGAATGCAGTTTAATAGAACTTAGAACGAATAGTGTACTATGAAGGAGATATTTCCATGAAAATTCAAACTCCGAAATGTTAAAGCGTGGTGTAAAAAGCTCCTTTGAAATGTCGGTGTTACTTATTCAGCAAAGATATTGATTTATTCTACTTGTATATCCCTTTAAGTTGACATTGATTTATTTCAATAATACGATAGCAAAACTATATAAGAATCAACATTGATCTAAATGCTGTCTATTTTATGTATGTAAGGTAACTGTATTAAGCCAGATTGAGAATAAAGGTGTGGGTAAATTGTGAATCGCGAGTGAGTAAAAGATACATTGGGACATGCGAATTCGTCTCAAGACGGACGTCATATAACATCCGAACAATCAAGACCAGAAATGCATTTCTGTTGGAGGTTTAGACTCCACATACCCATTGATAATATTCAATCGGAATTAAAGATGATGGTCGAAGCACTTTATCTCCAACAGCACGAGGAGGGAAAGTAGCACCACCCTTTTTATTTCATTTTTCATCACTCTTTGCGCCTAGCTTGGCAACGTTAAGAGAAGGGTGTATAAATGCACGTGGCGTGGGGTTGTGATGGAATCAACGTTGCTTGATCAATCTCCTCAGGTTACCAACTATGGATGTGACAGTCGTCAGTAAAATTAGGATTTCCGACACCCACGTACTAACCCCCATTGTTTTAACGACTTTGAAATCTGTACATCTTTTAGTCGGCCTGGAATGAAAACCCAAGTGGTTGTACCTTATTTTGAAAGACCTGGACCACGAGACCAGTGACTGAGACGAGAAACAAGTGCGGGTGCTTTTCATTAGATATGTTTTGCCACAGCTCGTATTTTTATTAGTAGGGTTCCAGTCGTTAGTGAAGCCCAGAGAGTGGGTGGGTGTTTTAGCATGACAGTACTACACGGAAGTATTATTTGTTCGAGAAAAGCTCGCTCTACGGGCATAGAAGAGGCAACAGTCGAACCTGTTCATGATGCGGGAAGGAGGATGAAACCGTCCAGCACAATTTGTGTGCATTACAGATTTATGGGTCTGTGCCAAACAATTGTTATTTTCTGTGGGATGCTTCCGAATGTCAGCCATATTATATGTGCGTGTGAGCGATTAGAGGAGCACACAATTAATTATTCATTGTTAATTTTTATCTCTTCAATATTAATAGATAATGAAATATCGATATCTTTTGCTATTCAACATGGCACTAAAAAGATGTTACTTCGGAATAACTCTTCATTATTTAGCCAACTGAATAAGTTAAATGACTTATAAAGCATTACCCTTATTACAAAATATGATAGTATACCGAACTAAATATTTTGTACCCATTAGTTAATTCCTTTTGTAAATTCCTTTGAATTCGAAATTTCAATTCCATCTTTCTGAGATCATAGAAATTAGTACAAGACATATTCTTCAAATTGTGTTAATAGACCCAATATTACTACATGCTATTGTGTACAGTGTATATTGTTTGTGCATACTAGAAATCTTTAGGCTACCAATAATATTTGGATTATATGATTTAACATATTTAGGTTTGTAATTCTAACCTCTGTATTCTCATCATTCCAATGTTGGCTTTTCTTATTCCTTGTGATCAATGTAATAAATAATACGTAAACCCCTATAAAATTGAATATGCTGTGAAAAGATTGATTTTATTTTCATTGAAATTAAGCCACTTTTAAGGCAGTAAAGTGCGTTATTGGAATTATTATATACGCATGCACCATTTTAACGAATGAGATATAATCAACTTAGATATTCGTGAAATGTTTCTTCTTACTTTTTAAAATCAATTCGCTAAGCACTATTTCGTTAATGATGTTTAACACGGAGTAACGGCATGGCAAATTGTAAATTGTTTATAATGACGCGAAGACATTTTAAATTTTACGACAAACAAGTAATATTTCGTGCGTTGTATTTTGATAGTTTATTACAAGATGAACATAAATATAAAGAACTATCATTCATGAAAGTTTTAATCATTTTACGCTTCAATAAATGCTTTTAAACATGCAATTGTCGAAAACAAAACGCTGAGTAATGATTCACTAAATTTGTAAGCTTGAAGAATCACGCAACTATTTATAATTATTTCATTCTGAAATTATCATTTTTTAAATAATAATAATTATTGTTATTTTTTAAAATTCCGTTAAAGTCGATATTTTATCCGTCGATAAGTACTTTAATAGTTGTAATAGATTTTCCTAAACCAAAATTCTGTAGCTTTGCGTATATTTAGAAATCTGGCAGTATCAGTAGACAGTCGGACAACATGTTTTGCAGCAGCATCGAGTGGCGGCCCTTTGCGTTCTGAGTTCAAATTCCGGCCGAGGTGACCTTTGCCTTTCATCCTTACTGGGTTGATTGAATAAAGAACCACTGGCGTCAATTTAATCAAATAAAAAAGAATTGCTGGCCTTTGCCTAAATCTGAAATCATTATTTTATTATTAGAAACACGGAATGAAAGTATCGCTGGAGTGTTGGAGAAAATGCTATGCGGTATTTAGTTAAAACTTTCTGCATTCAGAGTTAAAAACCCACGGAGGTCATCTTTGCTATCATCCTGCGGGTGTCAATTAAATAAGATATCCGTTAACTACTGCGTTCAATGTAATCGACTTTATCCTCACTCAATCCAAATTGCTGCTTTTGTAGGCACATATAGACACACACTGGAAAGATATAAAAACGATAGTACGAAGCTCTCAGGAGAGCTGGGTCGCATCTAGGTCATAACAACTGGGTATTTAGTTCGTATGGAGATTTTGTTGACATGTTCTAGTTGGAACTTCTCACCGTTGCCACTGCTTTCAAATTTATATCTAGAAGCTTTCTTGAATTTGGAAAAACAACGTTGGTAGTTATGATAGTGGTGAGACGTCAACAGTATCACTGCCACCGCCAGCTACAACAATGACTTACTCAGAGTTACTTCCCTTGGCGTGCGTTGAAATACAAACATGATGCCCTCAAACAGGCTAAATATGTATACACACGGAAGACATATAAAGAATGTATGACCAAATGCGCTGCAGCCAATAGAAGAGAGAGGAGATATTCATATTAAAGCAGGCATTTGTTGTTGCCTTATGTTGTTAAAACGCATGTCGCTCACTTACTTTAGTCGTACCTCTTTTCACCCAGGAGAGAGACGGGAATGTTCAGCACTGAAGCAAGCCTGTGTTTCTTGCTTTAGTGTCGGCTACTATGTTGAACGCTTAGTCCCATATTTAGATTTAGCACACTGTTTAATTTCACGTGTGGTGACTTCCTCTTAAATTCTCACTTATTTATTCTTTCCATTTTCCGTCACATTCCGTCGTAATGAAACGATAAATCACAACAACAACCATTACCGCAGATTGACAAACAGACAAAAAAAACATTAAAAAATGAATATAGGTTCATCCAAATGTGACGTAAAGCTATTATTGAGTCTAAAGAACTCACATGCCAAGTTTGAACATGATTGGTACTCAGGTTTTTAAGTGCATATGAGACAAACAGACAAAGACCTGAACTATTATAAATATATATATATATATATATATATATATATATATATATATATATATATATATATATATATATATATATATATATATATAAATATATATATATATATATATTTATATATATATATATATATATATATATATATATATATATATATATATATATATAAATATATATATATATATATATTTATATATATATATATATATATATATATATATATATATATATATATATATATATACATATTATACGTACATATATAACTATATGTATATATTACTACACACGCATACATACATATATACATATATATATGTATAAATGTGAATGCGTGTGTCTGTGTCCAAATAATCTGGTGGAATAGGGAAAAAAAAAAGAAAAACCAAATAAAATAATATAACTATTGATCAAATCTTTGCTAAATGTTAAATACTACCAGAAATACCCATAAAAAAATTCAACAAACGAATAAATCAAATTGCCCATTAACTTCCTTCCATTGAATATTAATTAGGAAATCTGTCAATAATTTCTTACATTAGATTTGAATCATGATTAAAGTTTCACAATGTGCTCTCAAAATACCATTCTTAGTAATATGATCCATTATTTCCAAAAATTCTGATTCTTTTATTATTCACACAAAAGCATATAGTTTGTCTCTGTGTAATTGTGAAAATCATCCGTTTAATCGTCCTTTAGCTATTGACCGATCATGGCAAACTGAACACTGTTCATATAAATCGCATATCCTAAGAACTAAAGAATTCATTAAGTGCAAGTAGGATTAGATATCAAAGGTATATATATATATAGAGAGAGAGGGAAGGAAACTGCGAGAGAGAGAATAAAAAAGAAAGATAGAGTGAAAGATTGACATATATGCTTGCATATATACATATATACATACATATATACATATATGCATGCAACATACACACATACACACATACATACATACATACATACATACATACATACATACATACATACATACATACATACATACAGGAGAAGGAGGACTTCTACGGACCATTGATGAGGAGTTTACAAATCCAGTATCCAAGATACACCTTTAGCTTCATACCCATCATTATTGGAGCTACGGGTTATATACCAACCAGCTTGGACCAAAGTATGACTGAACTTAGATTTGCGGACAAAGAGCGCAGCTCCCTAATTCATAGTCTACAAATGGCTGCGATAGCTGGCACCTTCAAAATTTGGAAAACATTCTTGCGATTCAAGGGATGACAATTTCTTTTCTTTTACAACCTTGCCACCAGGAAGGTGGCCGGTCAAAAAAATATGCTCGAAATTATGAGAAAGAGATAACATACATACATATACAGAAAAGTTGATTGATAAAAGATATAAGAAATATCCACCTTTTAATGTTGAAAACAAAATTATAGCAATTTTTGAAAGGTTAAAATTTTAATGTTTTTAATCATTGTTGTATAATACATTGATTCTCAAAAGTTAGTTTAAATTCCTGTTTGTCTACGACATCTCGGTGTGAATGTATGAGGTTTATTAATCATTTGTCATTGGACTTTGGATTTATTAGATATAGTCATAGAAAATGCATATGTAACATGAGAACACCAACACGTTAGTACAAATATCTATTGTCCAGGGGCCATTAAATCCTGTTTAATACTCGACATTTAACCATCCATATATATATATATATATATGTATATATATATATATATATATATATATATATATATATATATATATATATATATATATATATATATATATCAGGATTAAAACATTATTAAAATTGCGAGCCCGTTATTCAACAGAGTACTTTATACTTGGGATAGTAGAGTGTGACTATATTAGAGAGTCGGAGTCCGACGTCTGAGCTCTAGTTGTTTCGACAGATGAAGACAAATGAACCTAACTACATGCATACATACATACATACATAAATATATATATATGTGAATGTATACATACGAATATATATATATATATATGTATATACATATATAGATATCTACAATCCCATACATATATGTTTATATTTATGCATGTATGTGTATATAGGTCCTGTGGAAAGCACAACTCTCTTCTGTTGTCTACAATATCATCTACGAATTCATGGACGCCAATGGGATGACAATGAAGAATCAATAAGAGACGACAATTCTCTGTGAAGACGCTGCAATCGTCATGTGTGTATTCATACATCTATGTAGGTCTATTTGTCTCTGTCTCTTTCTTTTACGCTTTCAATGGTTTCAGACATTAGACTAAAACTAGTGTAGTGATCTGCCTTGATTTAATCGATGATATCGACCGCAGTACTAATATTTTCAAGCTGGGGACATATTCATCACATGGCTGTATATAAAAGCAAATAGGATATGTTTATGTTTCCAAAATTATCGAGAGACTCGCTTTGAATTGTTTAAAACTTGTGATCACGTCACACCTATCTCAGTATCAGTGAGAAGTCCAGACAGCTAATTCTGGATTTTTATCCATCATTGGTTAGATTTTTCTTTTCCAGTCCTAAGCCAAAAATAAACTAAAGCCTATATGATTTTCCCATATAAACTTTCTGATGGAAATGGTGCTTTGCAAACAGTCTGACATGACTGGTAGGGGGTAATTAGAAATAACACTAACATAGCATATTTCATCTTTTATTGTTGAACTGCTTCATTAAAGTGTAATACACGGAAACAGATAAATATACATATACTTTATATTTTATATATATATATATATATATATATATATATATATATATATATATATAAAGAATGAATAATAACAGGTAGACATCATAAAAAGGTAATTTATTCCGTGTGCTTACAAATGTTTCCACAGTGGTACTACAGCCTTGTTATGCTATGTGCAAATTTACAAGTATTTGCAGAACTCAAATATCCAATGCTGTGACCACTGTATCCTCAGAGCAGAATGGTAAAATGTACAATGTAAATACCCTTAAGTGGGGATGTTGGGGAAGATAGAGTAGAAAAGGAAGAGAGAAAAGTAGGGGGGAGGGAGAGAGAGAGAAAGATATGCAGGGGTTGGAGAAGTAGGAGAGAGTGGTTTGTAGATATCTTAATCAAAATGTTATATATATATATATATATATATATAAAGAATGAATAATAACAGGTAGACATCATAAAAAAGGTAGTTTATTCCGTGTGCTTACAAGTGTTTCCACGGTGGTACTGCAGCCTAGTTCCGCTACGTGCAAATTCACAAGTATTTGCAGAACTCGAATATCCAATGCTGTGACCACTGTTTCCTCAGAGCAGAATGGTAAATATACAATGTAAAAACCCTTAAGTGGGGTTGTTGGGGGAAGATAGAGTGGAACAGGAAGAGAGAAAAGTAGGGAAGAAGGAGAGAGAAGGAAAGATATGCAGGGGTTGGAGAAGTAGGAGAGAGTGGCTTGTAGATATCTTAATCAAAATATTATGGTAGGGATTTTATTAGTTACTTTTGGAGAGATGCGTAGATAGTTGAGGTCGGAATTATTTATTGCTCCAGGGGGCAGGTTCATAAATGTTGAGAGGGAGGTAGGTCAAAGGTGAGAGATAGAGAGTGTAATGGATGTAGAGAGAGATATATAGGTAGAGAGGGGACAGATAAATATGTGTGGTGAGTGAACTTTTGGTATTGTAGTAGTATTCTAGGAGTTGTACTGAGTTACCATGTATAGTGATAAGCAGTGTATTGTCTTGTAGTGTGGGGGGAAGAGAAGGTTGTTAGCTAGAAAGTGGTGTTGTAGTTACGGGTTCGAATGTTAAGTTATTTTATAGTGAGAGAATTTAGCTTTTAGTTTGTGGTTGCAGTATAATGATCGTTCAATTCTATCGTTAAGTAGTTTGTTTTTGGATTTTAGTATGTAAAATAGCTCAAGGTTACATAACCTGCAGTACTTCAAACCACTCCGATATGCATTTGCGCTGGAAAGTATATCCCATTTTAAGGTGAACTGTTGGTTGTGTTCACGGAGTTGCCAGGTCTTGTTGGCGAGCGTGGTCACAAAACGGTGATTCTGATGTTTGATTGAGAATCGATGACGGTACCAGCGAGATTTAAACGATGTGGTGGTAGATCCGATATAATACCATTTCTGGTCGTCCGATTCAACCGTGCATTGGTAAACAATGTTGGACTTTAGGCATTCATTCTGCAATGGACATCTTTCAGGTAGATGGCAGTTACATGCTTTGTTGTGGGTAGCGGGTATACCATGGATAGGTTGTGATAGCGGTACAGGTGGGTTGTGCAATACCTGTCTCCCATTTAGTGGTTGGGAGGCAGATATTGCGTTCTGCCCATCTGTTACTAAAATGTTTTGTTTTGTAGAGTTGCTTAATTGCCTTAAGTTAAGTTTTTTTATGTATGCTTCAAGGTTTGGTGCCGTGGAGTATGATAGTCTAATAGTTTTGGAGTTCAGAATTTTGCTGTACTTATGGGAACTAGGGAAGTGTTTATTGATTAATTTAAAGAATGAAAGAGATAGTTTTGTACTAATCGAGGCATTAAAAATAGGATTATACCAGATATATTTTCTACAACGTGATTTATTTGGTGGTGAGATTCTATTATTAGTATGTCTGGTAGTACAGTGTGTGTGTGCTTGTGTTTTAGAAGGATCAGGAACTAAATTTCTTGAACAATTCTTCCATAACTCGTAGAGTAACTTCTTACCGTACGTCAACCATATCCAGTGTAGTAATTAACCATCACTACATCTTGGATAATCCTATACCTAATAATCGCCTCCTACACAGTTGAGCAATATATATATATATATATATATATATATGTATATTTATATATATATATACATATATATACAGTATATATAGGTTATGTGTGGAGTCATATTCTAAACGAACTGTACATTACAGTGCCAGCCACCATCATTACGGTACACACAGTTGAAAAATCCATTACAAAATAATGTCCTAAAGATTCAATAAATACTCGAGACATTCACGAGAGTGGTTAACGGAAACTTTCAATTACTAAGTAAGACATATTCCTAGATGTAGATTAATAAAGAAATATAATTTAGATATACACGCTCCACCATAAATATGATGTGGTGTTACAAAGTTACACACACACACACACACAGATATATTTATATATATATATATATATATAGGAACCAGTAAGACCCCGACAGCTGAGCTCAAGCCGTTTCGACGGCTAATTCGAGAATTAGCCGTCGAAACGGCTTGAGCTCAGCTGTCGGGGTCTTACTGGTTCCTATTACCCACTCTACTACCTCAAGTATTGAGTACTTTGGTGCGTTATGGTCCACCTGGTTCCTTACCACATTTCCTTCGTTATATATATATATATATATATATATATATATATATATATATACACACACAGACACACACACACACACACACACACACACACATATATATATATATATATATATATATATATATATATATATATATATATATATATATATGATATAGATATATTTACATATATATATATATATATATATATATATATATATATATATATATATATATATATATATATATTTATATCATCTATATATATATATATTTACATCATAATTTGATTTACAATTGATTTACAATTGTTTCACCCTCGTGGGTCTCATCGGATTCAACCATTTTATGAATAAATACCTCAATAAGTTCATATTTTCTAACACACGAAATGTCCGTAGATTTTTGTTTACATTTTACGAAACGGCTTAGTCATCATATATATATATATATATATATATATATATATATATATATATAAATTGGTCGTTTTGGAAGCCTCACCAATGCAGATGGGTAAATCTCCGGGTAACAGAATCAGGTGAAGAGAGAGATGTAAGAGTAAATGTAGAATGAGACGTATAGTGTATAGAGGAACGTAGGAAATATATATATTTTTATTAAAATAACAGATTAAAGTTTAAGCAAAGAATTCGTGCTTTCACCCTTAACAGGATCTTCTGAAACTATGAAAATCAATCTGTGAACGCAGAAGTAAATATTTCGAAAAACGTTGCAACCGAAAGAAGACAGGAAGACGATACTTAGGTTCGTGAAAACGTTCCCTGGCAATGAACGGAAAAAAGCGAACATAACACGTCGTATATATATATATGTGTGTGTGTGTGTGTGTGTGTGTGTGTACATATAATTATATAAACGTATATAAATATACACTCATAAATACGTATATAGCGCACGCACACACATACATATACATACAGGTAAATACACATATTTTCACCAAACGAACGTCAACCAAAACACAATGTACACATATACGCACCTTACATACGTGCAAACACGCATACACACATACACTCACAAACACAAAATACACATATACACATAACCACATACACATATACCAGTATATATAAGATAAGATATACACCTATAACAAATACAAACATATATACGTACGCGAAAGTATACGTACCTTCACAAAACATACGGATAAGATATACTTACCTATGCACATAAGTAATGGTATAAACATAAAATATACTTAGCTACCACATCAAGACGTAAATTATCCGCGTATTATTCGTACTATCCGTTAGGGTATAATGTGGGACTGTAATACAGGAACGTTTTATGCACTTTGAAAACGGATTCGTTCCTTAAGAGGTTGCGTTGGCGTGCCTTTTATTTCGATAACCAGGAAAAAGCGAACATTAAACAGGATGAATTTGGGTTTAAAACTTATAATAACCCTCCGAGTAACCCAACATTGGTACCCTTCGAAAACGATATTTTGGAACTGATACGGAGTATCAAATTTCGGAATAGGAGCAATTCTTTCCAGAAGGGCCTGAAGAATAGAATTCGTTCTATTAAGGATTCTAATACCGTGCATGTCCTCTCCGACAAAACTGGCAATCTATATCAAGTGGAGCGCAGTACTTATCATCAACTGCTACATAATGCTGTAATTAAGGATTACCGGAAAACCAATCGGAGTGTCATTAATGATATCAACGATGCTGGGTTTAAAATCACTTCTGAACTCAACATCCAGGACCGGACTGAACCTCTGGACCCGATTTCTCCCCACTTTATCCTGAAGGATCACAAACCCAATTTCGCAAACAACCCTCTATTCCTCTAATTAATCCTACGAAGTCTGATTTAGGTAGACTTAGTAAAAGGATTTTAGATAGAATTATACCTGAAATTAGAAGCTTGGCTCTCTTGCACTGTGGAATAATTATTTCGCGGTGATTGCTTGTTTCAATGGCATATGCAACAAGGAACATTGCCGTTTTATACAATTCGATATCAATAACTACTTCTCCTCCATCACTTTACCACTTCTTCTTAGAGCTATCAATTTCGCTAAAACGTGGTTAAGGATTTCGAAGTTGATGTCATCCTCAAAGCCCG
>OZ024745.1:65917840-65955340 GCA_964016885.1 Eledone cirrhosa
TCTCTATATATATATATATATATATATATATATATATATATATATGTATATATATATATATATACATATATATATATATATATATATATATATATATATATATATATATGTATATATATATATATATATATATATATATATGTATATATATATATATATATATATATATGTATATATGTATATATGTATATATGTATATATATATATGTATATATGTATATATATATATATAAATATTGTAAAGAGTTAGTGCTTGATGGCTGAGCTCACGATGTTTTGACGGCCAATGGACATTCATTTGGCGTAGAAACAGGATAAGCTCATCCGTCGGGTATTAGCTCATTACAATACATACACTCTACTTTGCCAAGTATTATCTTAACATAGTCTTTCTAATCTAAACTGGGAAGTGGCAATATATCTATCTATGGATATGTGAGAATTTCGCAATATTTATTTAAAGCTTAATATGTAACAATAACAGATATTGTCTATATATAGTAATTCATGTTAGTACGAAGGAATGATTCCCCCTCAAGAATATTAAATATATCCTAGAATAATATGGGTGATGAACAGTTTTCTTTTTTTTTTTTTTTGAATCATTTGTATATCCATGCTAACGTTTTCTCACATATCCAAACTCTTAGGTGATATTCGTGTATATAAACACAATACACACTCATTTCTACATGACCAACACACAGAGACACATATATAAATGTTTACAAAAGTGCATACATACGTAACTACATATATACATACATACAGAAATCTATATTTGTGTGTGTGTGTGCACCGCTAAAGGCACAAGGGGCTTTTAAATATGTATTTAAAATAATAGTATGAAAGTACGTAATCGGTCGATATTTCCTTGGTAATTATTAGATGTAGTGAAACGAACAGCAAGAAAGATTGAAAGAAAGATATCGACAGAATGGGATGAATTATATACAAAGAAATAAAGACAGTGAAAAAACGAAACAGTGAAAACATGAAAATATAAAAGGGAGAAACAAAAATCTATTAATTGTTATTTAATGAAAATTTCAGAAACATTTAACATCAATGATATTCATCTTAAAGAAACCCTTCTTATGAGTGAAGACCAAAATAAAACCAACAATGATAACAAACCCGATACCATGGAGCCACCTAGGCGGATAATTGACATCAGCTTCCGTATTTCAGACTGTGCAATTTAAAGTTTACTCCCACAATATCAAATTTCGGTGTATCTCTGTGGTCATTCATTTCATTAATTCCATTCATTCTATTTATTCAATACATCCATACATCCCGTTTCATATAAAAACATGGGTTGTGCATATTTGCTTTAGAAGTAGATCAAAATGAATAGCTTAATAGTATGTCCACTAGCGTTAATAGCAAAACGATAGTGGCTGTAGTTTAAAGTAAAATCATATTAGTAGGATACCTGCTCACACCTACCCATATATTGAAGCACTACACACGTACACACATACACATATTAACCCACACATTCACTCACACACACATTTACTCACACATACTAACACACATATATCTATTTATATCAGACGACAGTACGGCATTATCCGGGATATAAAACAATCTGTTTATTACCATATGTCTTTAATGCTAATGGTAATCTTGTATGAATTTATTATTTCAAACACATTATTAATAGCATTCGGAAAGAAAACCGTTCTTTTGACTTCTGAAAATTATACTTGCATTTCGATAACCACCATAAAAGAAAATACAACAAACGCATAACATTACAATCCAATCAATATACATATGTTATATATACAATATATACAATTATTGATATGTGGTAAATTGGAGCAATAATCTTCCACCAGTTAAACTTCATAAGATTTTAGCTTTTGTTCCTATTTTTCTTTTTTAAACTTTGGCGAATTCGAATCTTTAAATAAATAAAACAATATATATATTAAATAAACTATATGAGTTATTGAAGCTCTGAGAGGGCTTAAATATAAAAATCCAGAAACATGTGTCTGACGTTTTCACACGCTTCAAACATTCATACATAGTCTTATATATTATTTAGTGTACATAAACATATTATATATGCCTTCCTATATACCTATATTACATTAACATCATGCCCCTATATATATATAACGACTTCACACAGTGGACCAGCATCCACATGCATATTTGTACATATATCTGTGCTGACACTCACACACACACAAACACGTACATATGTTTGCACACATGACCTTGAAATATGTGAACAGATCAACTCAGATTAACCTCCATTACATACAAAAATAAAAGTTTGTTTGTTCGACGCCTCGATATACTTATCGTCGGTTTCCAGCAGAATATAACGCCTAATTGCATTAAATATACAAACTAGCATGGTACATGTATACCCTTTATTCATGTATACCCTCGTTTATTTGGATTAAAAAGTAACAACAAATAACATTAAATCTACCGAGCGAATGCGAAACTTCTACGTTGTCAGTAATACATTCTCTCATCCATCACACACCATCGTTTTAAGAAAAAAAGAGAAGAGAAAATTAGGATGATACTGTTTGAGGAAAAATGTCTCAAAAGATGTGATGATCACGGATAGTCTTCTGGTGATGTGTTCTCATGATCAGAGTTGGTTGACGTTGAATAACACGCTTGTCATTGTGTTTGAATTACAAATATATACTTATCATCAGAAAGGAATTTTTACTATGCAGCAGAATGTAAATACTACCTTGGGTAACTTATTGTTATTAGCTTCGATTCTGTTTTCATAATTAACCAGGTGATGTTTAAACAATAATAACAACGTGTGTATGATATGCATCTTATTTCCACCATTGTAGGAACATATCTGAAAGTTTTAAAAATATCGTATGCATTAATTTATGGTTATTTGCATTCATAGTTTCAATATTTCAAAATTATTTAGAAAGGTTGCCTATTACCATATAAGAAATATATTTCATTCATGGGTGTTATTTTTAGAAGAAATTAAAAACTGCTATTCTGGTTTCGTCTCCCTCCCATTAGATGAATCAATCTTATTTTGCAAGACTATCATATATTTCAAATCTTCCCTTTCTACATATTTCAACAATATAAGACACACTTTCTACATGAGGTCAAGTATAGTTAACACATTTCCTTCTCCTTCGGTTAGAGAACGTTCGCAGTTTTAAACACGCATTAATCATTTATTATATATATATATATATATATATATATATATATATATATATATATATACACTGATATTTATTTTATTTTATTGATTTCATCAATAGGATGAAAGGCAAAGTCGATGCAAGTAGATATTTCGAAAACATTATAGGAACGTACTGCACTACTTATATGTCATAATATCTCGTCTTGAGATTTACTGTTCTCATTCATCTTCAGGCAATCGAGATATTAACAATTTACAAATAAATATGAAACAAACCTATAAATAGAGGGATGGTAAATGATGGGTGGTCATACCAGGTCAATATAAAGTAATATGGACTAAATACGTATATCTATAACTATACGTCTTACGTAGATCTTAATGAATCTTTAGGTCGGCATAGGAACCTTTGCCTTTATAACATCTTAGGTCAGTCAGATGGAGCCCACCTGACAACCAAAAACTGAACATGTATTCCAGAGAGTGCTTGTAGAGAATACCACTATTCTACTAAGTTTACCTTAGTATATGTATAATCGTAAGCATACACATGGGGATAAGCCATTATCACTATCATCATCATCACCATCATCATCATCTGTATCTATCATTCTCTGTGACTGGTAAAGATTGTTAGCAGTGTTCAGCATATGTTAAACCTTTATACTATTCATACAAACCATTTTGAAACGAATATAATTAAGTTTGCGACACAACCATTACATACTTCTCTCCTGCTATTGAATTATGCCTTCCTTTATACTACTGATATTACGCGCAGCTTTGGATTAAACTAGTGCGGAGATTGTTGCATATGTTCTATGATGGCTACACTCGATCATGGTCGATCTGGAATTAAACAACAGCTTGCACGTAAAATCTCTCTCCCAAATACAAATATATTAAGACTTAAGACATTGAGACACACGCTCGTACGCACACATGCAAACACACACACACACACACACACACACACACACACACACACACACACACACACACACACACACACACACACACACACACACACACACACACACACACACACACACACACATACACACACACACACGCACACACATACACACACACACACATACATATATATATATATATATATATATATATAGTTGTAATAAAATGAAAACGAAATTTCATTTCTTAGTACGGCACTTACATAAATGTAAGTATGTATGTATACGTACATACATATATGTATACAGACGTAAAATAACATGCATATATATATATATACATATATACATACAGGTACACAGACATATATGTACGCATAAGTTTAGCGGACGCTTATTATAGCGCCCGCTTTGTTCATTTGTAAACAAACTGAACAGCCTGAATTTATGCCGCACGGTGTTAAGGCAACCACGTCAAGAAGTGAGAAATGAAATTTCGTTTTCATTTTATTACAACTCATCGTTTTCGGTGCGCCTGACCGATTTAACTCACTCGATATGCAAATTAGGCTGCTCAGCCGTTAATTTTCATAAGGAAAGTATATACTTTCGAACGTTCAACTATCTGGCAGATGGGTAAACGGTGCTGATGATAGCTAACAAGCTTGAAACTAGTACATCGTTCCTGTGTCAGTGTTGAACAAAAAGGTGACGTGGTTGCCTTAACACCGTGCGGCATAAATTCAGGCTGTTCAGTTTGTTTACAAATGAACAAAGCGGGCGCTATAATAAGCGTCCGCTAAACTTATGCGTACATATATGTCTGTGTACCTGTATGTATATATGTATATATATATATATGCATGTTATTTTACGTCTGTATACATATATGTATGTACGTATACATACATACTTACATTTATGTAAGTGCCGTACTAAGAGTGAGAAATGAAATTTCGTTTTCATTTTATTACAACTCATCGTTTTCGGTGCGCCTGACCGATTTAACTCACTCGATATGCAAATTAGGCTGCTCAGCCGTTAATTTTCATAAGGAAAGTATATACTTTCGAACGTTCAACTATCTGGCAGATGGGTAAACGGTGCTGATGATAGCTAACAAGCTTGAAACTAGTACATCGTTCCTGTGTCAGTGTTGAACAAAAAGGTGACGTGGTTGCCTTAACACCGTGCGGCATAAATTCAGGCTGTTCAGTTTGTTTACAAATGAACAAAGCGGGCGCTATAATAAGCGTCCGCTAAACTTATGCGTACATATATGTCTGTGTACCTGTATGTATATATGTATATATATATATATGCATGTTATTTTACGTCTGTATACATATATGTATGTACGTATACATACATACTTATATATATATATATATATATATATATATATATATATATATATATATATATATATATATATATATATATATATATAAATGTTTGTGTGTATGTATGTGTCTCTGGGGGTTAAGAGAGAAAGGAAATGAATGCGAAAATAGAAAGATAATACAGAAAAGACAGAAGAGACATGTACATAGAAGATGAGAATTATATTTTCAGCTTTAAATTTCAATTCAACGCCTACCATCTTCGTTATTTTTTTTTATTAATTTTACGTTATTAGGTTACACACATTATTAGGTTACGTGTGTGCGCATGTAAAGATTAAACTATGGCTATTTCGATTAACAATTTATTTATTACAAGCCAGATGTTATGGTACTAAGTTCAAGATATATATGATTGGGTACCAGAATTACAACACGAAGAAACCTACAAAATTTGCAATTGAATACCTATATATCCTCCTAAATAAAACATCATTTTCATTTCCAATGAATCAACGTATCTTCTCAATAAGTAAGAAAATGACATTCAAACATCTTAGAAACCATATGTTATTTCATTGCTACTTCACACACATCGTCAGAGGCAAGTATTGTTGTTCATTAAAATTAGACATATATAATATGGAGGTTTATTTGATAAAGAATGCATCATCAAAATCAGCACTTTAATTGGTGATAAAGAGAAATATATTAATGTTATACTTCATTGTAAGTTATCTCATATAATAGAGAGAGCTTTTAAGAACGTATTCTTGTTTTTTTTAATCATAAAGATAGCAGTTTGACTAAATATGATAGAGAACCTTAGACCGGGAAAGGATCAAGCCATCGAAAATGAGTAAATAAACTGTTATAATGTTTAAATCCTAACGGCAATACGCTAATATTATGTCCAAATATACATGCCATAAAATATCTAGAGCTGATATAAAATATGTAGATTTATATATAAAATCGATTTACTGGAGAATTAGCTCAACAGTACATATCCCAGTATCTAAGTGCATCAGCTATGGAGACGGAAGTTTTGATTGTATGTAATCTGTTAGTGTATTTACACATATACTAATGTTGAGGAATTCGAATGTCTGTATTCTGTGAAAAAAAACATTTATTAGGATTTAAAACTTTTAGAAAGTCTGTTTCATTCTGAAGTAGAATGCTCGATTATAAGTTCAAAACATCTAACTGCACACACACACACACACACACACACACACACACACACACACACACACACACACACACACACACACACACACACACACACACACACACACACACACACACACACACACACACACACACACACACACACACACGCACGCACACACACACACACACACACACATACATATAATTATATATAGAGTCTTCGGTGCTGAGACCGAGGAGATCACTAATCATTGGAGTACTCAATGTATGGGGAGATGCAGAGTGGGTATAGATATAGGTAAAATCCCGACCGCGGCACCAAGTGGTTTCCTCTTGTATGTTCAGCAAGCGTTTCCAACGGTGAACGGTGTAGGCTGAAAACACAAGCCGAAACTGCTTGGTGCTGCGGTTGGGATTTTACATATCTCTCTATATAGGATTACATATAATTCATGAATCCATAACTAACTCTTGATTTTTCGCACGCGAGGTATTACAATAATGTTTATGGAATACCTACCTCCTACGTGTAAGTGAAATATGATGCTTTACAATGCGAGAAAAATGTTTCAAAAGAATTATAGCCCAATGTGCTATGAATTAGATGAGCCGAAAAACAGAGGCCTGGATGAGCCCTCACGTCTTTCTAGAAATATAACTAAATCTTTGTATATTCACTGTTTTAAGACAGGTGACTAAGTAAAATAATATAATTTTTCATGCTATATTTCTGAAATATAACGCCTTTGATCATATTTTTTCTCAGTCAAACCTGGGGCTAAACAAGAAGGACATATTATATCACAGACATTTGAAAAATAAGAATTCTGATCAGCATGAGACTTGGATTAATAAATTTCATGAATACTGCAGTTAATACTGTACTTATATCCTCATTAGTCCCATTGCATTTCCACTCCTCAAAAGCACAATTGTTTGCCCTTTTCTGAATGGTATTGAATACCACACGTGATTCCATTTCAATTTCAACTATTATCTGGACGTCACGTTCAATATGCTTCAATCTCATTTTGGGAAACATGACGAAGTCACAGGTTGACAAGATAAATGTTTGGAAAATTTCCTATTCAGCCATGTTGCCTGTTGATGGAGTAAATTTTGTTTAATTAAAATCCCCCTGTTCTATTGTAATTAATGCAAAACACATGATGTCAAATTTTAGATAGACGCTAGAAAGCACAACATAACGAACAAATGGGAAAGGGAAAATATACTTTGAATTTCGATATTGAAGTTATCTCATATCATGTACAATTTGAACTTTAGTTCTATATTATTACTATATTTTGTTCTGGGTAAATATGTTTGAAATAAATAGGATTCCACATATGGAAATACTTGTATATTTCCTGTAATCCTTCTATTAATTTTCTAAAGTTTAGTAGTCGTATTGGATATTACAATGTCACAAGAACTAACATTGATTGGAGAAAGCAAATTATAAAACATAACATTTATGTATTTCTGAAGGCGATTAGTGATAAAGGCAAAATGGCTATAACATAGAATGGAAGCTGATTAAAAAATGCTTTTTGTTGGCAATTATCTCTTTTAGCAATATTTAGCAATAAACAGGATATGTCTTTCATAGAATATTGTATGCGATTCCGTAGCAAGTCGGCAATATAATTATAGAAGGTATTTTAAAGGATTCATATAAGTGATATGAAATAAGTTGCTTAATTAGACGATTCATTAATAACCATATTGAATATTATATGGTTTATTGACACATTAAATGTCTTTTAGCCTAAAATCATGTATACATATTAGTGCAAACTAGCCGTCTGCTGCATTCGATCACTGGCAAGATATCAGATCCTCTACATTTAGGTTACAGGCTGTTTCTAAGGAGTTTGAATATATTTCATAATGGTTCCTAAATTTGGCAACGGACCGAATTTATTAATTGGGCTATACAAAGTGGTGTAAGATGTACAGTCGATTAAATGAATCAAGTATATCTCTGGCGCTTATTTTATCGACTACAAAGGAAAAAGTAAACAGTCACGATGGAATTTGAACTAAAAAAGTTGAGCTAAAAAGCTGAATACCTCAGGTCAATTGAATGAGTAACATGTCACTTTCACCATCTAGATTTTCACATCTTACTTGAATTCTTAATTTAATTCCTCCATGGAATGAGGATGGAAAAGACATATGGATATTTATCAAATTCCAGAGTTATCTCACTCTTTTTAAGGAAACCTATCCTTGGTTTACCTCCACCGCTTTCTGTTTGGTTTTAGCCATGTCAGTGCTGTGGCCGTACTCAACAGGCTTGGCAAATTGCAGGTTAGTGAGGATATTTAACCCAATGGTGGGGTGGATGGCCGTTGACTCTGAGGAGTTCATGCAACAGTTTTATAGATATTGCTGTTTGTGCTGCTGGAGTTCCACTTACTCTCCTCACCAGAGCAGAGTCTTGTGGGTGATCTGACTTAGTCGTTGACCTCTCAGCCAGGTTGTACTGGGTTACATGGTACCAGTGGCAAGCAGAGGCCTGATCTGACATATATACAGATATTATTTAATATTAAATCAAAATCCCTTTTTAACAAAGAAGCCAACAAATTAAGCATGTTGTCAGGATAAGATAATCACTTTTGTAGATTTCCGTTAGAGGGCCTGTTCTTTATGTATAATGTCTTATATAATAACATTTACTCTTTCTAATTGGATATACTATACGTCGATTATTTATGAATTTATGAATAATGTTGAAGGGCTTACTAAGATAGTAATTTAACATATGATTGTTACATTAAGTTATGGTGAAAGATATTAATTTAAATAGGACCCCTTTAAAATTGCTCGTATTCTTTTATAGAACCACAGTCAGTTTTAGTCGGATTGCTTTCAAAAGTGTTTATGATTTGTTCACATTCTTATGTTAAATTTTCCTCATAAACAGCAAAATGAAGTACAATAATTCTCTGTACAAGAAACCTTAAGTATATCTGGGCGGAGTGATTGGTATGAAGCAAATGAAATATTTGTGGAAGTGGATGTTAGTGTATACATTTAATATTTATCGTAATATTTTGACAGAGAAAATGTGCATGATGACTGCTTTGTAATGGGTAATGAATATACCGACATAGGAAAGAAAGAGGAAATATCTATTTGAACATTTGAATTACTGACATTTTACCACGACATGATAATAGCCTAGGATATGAATACTAAAAGATTAGCAAAACGAAGATCTTATATCATGAAAAGAATTGGAATCACAAGAACTTTCTAATCAAGTGCGAAACCTTATGAAATAAATCTGTAGATGACATCTATGAAATAGAACTTATTTAGAAGATAGAGAAAGTAGATATATAGTGAAATATATAAGACACATTGAGCTCTTAGATTTCTTAACACGGAAATTAGCCTTAAGTCAGGCACAGTTAAATGTGATACTGTGCAACAGCTACACGTAGATATAGACTAATCAATCAGTGTTCTTTAGTTTAACTGCATAATAACTGTAACTCGCTAATTGACTATTTATTCCCCAGGAAAGATTCATTGGGTATATACGTCAATCGCTTTTCTTAACAGTGGCAGGCCATGCGATGATTCACGTGATCATCTCTGGCTCATAGCATGTAGTCATTTGGCAAGTCATTTGACGACTAATTTACAAACGCTGGTTGTATGGGGAAGATAGAACGAATCTTACATTATACTCAAGCATAAACTACGCGAAGATAGACTTCCTTATCTGGCAAAACAACAATGATTAAACGCTGAATCAATCCTAAATTGCCAAGCTGAATCAACAATTGTACGTAGAACTTAAATGAACTTTGAGACATCGTTGATTTAAGTTTGGAAATTTCCCAATAGAGGCTCAAGGCTATTTTAAAAATATTCGGCGTAAACTAAATCAGACAATAATATAGCATTCACAACCATTATTAGTAATTAAATATAATCAATCTTGGGTATTTTCTTTTGTGTATCACCACCTAGTTTAGTTCTTAATTAGGTCATTGTTTTGCGATCGTTTCAGGAGCTTTATTGACCATCATATATTAATATAGTGACTAATCAATAGTAGTTATGTAACTCCATATCATGAGATTCATCTAACGGTCTTCGTTAGCAACAATGGTAGTGGCGTGCTGGTGAGTTATTATCAATGAGGTAGCAGATTAGTTGTGGTTCTGCTTATCAAATCATTCACAACGAGCCCCATTTCTTTTAAGTGTGTTCGAGATGGGTGCCAAGCGAGCTTATCGCAGAGCACAAGCGGAAATATGTTGAGGTCTTCCAACGTTTACTTGAGCCCGCTACAACAATGACGGCGAATAAACTTTGATCATAATAGTCACAGAATATGAAACGTTGTTCCATCACTATGAGCCAGAATTAAAAAGACAGAGTATGGAGTGGAAATATCTTGATGCAAACTGCAAGCAGAGCGGCCATGTTTACACTGTAACATGACCCAGAAATCTGGTGTGATCAAGCTCAAACAAGATCACAATCGTATCAATTATAAGCACGCATGAGCAGAGGACAGTGACAAAGCTAAACATGAGCTTTGATTTTACTTTTGTTAGGGCGGTGGATTAGCAGAATCGGTAGAGCATCGGACAACATTCTTCGTGGCATATCACATGAAATACCAATATACGTAATCAAACAGTATATTAAACTTCAATACAATATAATACTTATATATATATACTGTATCTCAACTCTACCTTTGAAAAGCAGAAGAACTGTGAAACCGGTAAAGGAACCAAATAAATAGATATTTTTTTTAAAATAAGACTCTAGTTACATTTTCGATTTCATCTTTTCTCTCTCTCTCTCTCTCTCTCTCTCTCTCTCTCTCTCTCTCTCTCTCTCTCTCTCTCTCTCTCTCTCTCTCTCTCTCTCTATATATATATATATATATATATATATATATATATATATATATATATACGGGATAACAGGTTATCGTTAGATGTAGTCCAGTTAGAGTACTCCGTGTAATGGATTGTATTAACGTGTGGCTTAGTTTGACTCAACAAGACGTTTCCATAGTGATACTGCGAGTTCGCAGTGATTTCTATGTAGTTTATACTTGGAGTAATAATAATTCAAGAAAGAAGAGTGACATGGTTCGCTATACAAGAAGGGCTTTATTCACATTTCTGACAATTGTTTCTTTGATCAAAGAAACAATTGTCAGCAATGTGAATAAAGCCCTTATTGTATGGCGAACCGTGTCACTCTTCTTTCTTGAATTATATATATATATATATATATATATATATATATTTATTAAAATAACAGATTAAAGTTTAAGCAAAGAATCGCTGCTTTCACCCTTAACGGGATCTTCTGAAACTCGTTAGTTTCAGAAGATCCCGTTAAGGGTGAAAGCAGCGATTCTTTGCTTAAACTTTAATCTGTTATTTTAATAAATATTTGCTCTACGGTTCTTATATATTTGATATATATTTATCCTTATCGAGCCCTCTTTGGATTTTAGTCTTCAAATTTATTATTATTACTATATATATATGTATAATAATAATAAAATGTGGAGAGGAAGCACACGAGTTAGGATGTATATATATATATATATGAAAACAGGGAGAAAGAGACGATTATGAGGAAGAAAAATATTTTATTTTCCTTTTTTGTTTCTCTCTCTCTCTTTTCTGGGTTAGAAAATGATTAAAATGAAATGTTTTACTTTGTGTGAAGTGTTAAGGTTTTAGTTGATTTATTTATTATTATTTTCCCCATTTAGAAATTCATAGACAACGATACTTTCATCCAACGTATCAATAAGGAAACACATTTCATTAATAAATTTAAACCACTACTCAATGCCCTAAAAATCGGACCAATCTAAAACTGCAACAAACCATCAAACATTTTTACAAAAGTTACCTCCCTCACACCCTACCTAATCCTTTTTCTTAAATAAATTAAATATCACCCAGCAAGAATTGCTTCCCACTGCATATTAACTCTCTAAAAAGGGAAATCATATTAAACCTCAGTCCACCATTTGCCTCCATCACGGAACCATGGTTCAACTAAGCACTCTTGCTATATTAACACATTTTGATCTTCTTAACTTCAATGACTGTGCTTGTAAATAACATTATTTTTTCTTCCACATTGACTTTTTACGTTCCACATTATGCACGTTTTTTTTTCCTTTTTCTTTTTTCTTTTAACTTCTTAAACCTTGTTTGTAAATAACATTATTCTTTCTGCACCTTCTGTTTAACATGTGCGAAACCACACTAATACATTTCACTATCATTTGATAATGCATATAAATGCTGAAACCGGTAATAGACAATAATTAAATATATAAATAGATAAATAAATGCCATTGTTAAATAATAAATATATCAACTAATACCTTAACACTTCACACAAAGTAAAACATTTCATTTTAATCATTTTCTAACCCTGAAAAAAGAGAGAGAAAAACAAAAAATGAAAAAAAAAAAATGTTCTTGCTCATAATCGTCTCTTTCTCCCTGTTTTCATATATATATATATATATATATATATATATATATATATATATATATATATATATATATATATATATATATATTTATATATATTAAAAAGTGGGTTTTATTTTACAAAATGAAAAATAACCAAGGTGTGCTACACGAGTGAAAGTATAAAGAAAAAAAGATGAAATCGAAAACGCAACTGGAGTCTTATTTAAAAAAATATATATATATTTATTTGGTCCCTTTACCGGTTTCGCAGTTCTTCTGCTTTTCAAAAGTAGAGTTGAGATGGAGGGTCTGTGTTTTTCCTCTTATATATATATATGAATGACTACCCTCCCTACGGACAACTGACGCTGCACAGCAGGTCCGTACACAGAAGAGCCGAACTCCCACTGTCATCGCCTCCATCTCTCTGTATTATGAGCAAATGAAATCCCACGTGTTGGCCGCCCCACGGCCCCGGCGGACAGAATAGAGAAGGCATTTCCTCAGAGGGTTGTAACGAAGATGCGCTAGAAGAGCCATTCCATCTCCCGAGACTGACATCTGTGGTTAGCCAGCTCAGTGCCTACGGTGGTAAATAGGGAGATAGCCTTAGGGCCAGGGACACTAGAAGTCTCCAATGCTAGGAGCTCGACTGCAAACCTGTCGGAGGGTGACCGATACTTGAAGAAAGATATGATATGACAAAAATGCAGATAATTTTTTATTTACCCTCGTACGTTATAATTTTACAAGCTAACCCAGTAGAATATCCATGGTTGTTTGAAACATTATTATCTCAATACAGTATCACTTATCATTATCATAATTTATGGTATTGTTTGGATACTTCTTCATATGCAATGGGATTTAATGATAGTGCTTCCTCATTCCCATCTTTGCTTATTAATACAAACCTTTTTACCAAACACATCAGTTCATTTACCAGCCTTAGATAATATAACACATAACTGTTCATGATTAAGCCGTATCCATACTAAGTAACTTCCTATATTTTTAAATGTTTCACCAATTGTCATTGAAATCAAAGGGTTCTGTTTAGCAGACGGCAATAAATTTCCTTAAGACGCATGCGCTAAATAATTGATAATTAAAAACTAACATAAATGTTAGTAAATGAACAATAAACTAGTTCCTGATTTTCCCTCCCTTCTTTCCACAACCATGAATACCACCTCCAGCAACCAACATTTCTACCGATAATAGGTGTTTCTACTTTAGGCACAAGGCCAGCAATTTTAAAGGGAGGGGAAAGTCGATTAAATCGAACCCAGTGCATTACTGGTGCTTTATTTTATCGACCTTGTAATGATAAAACGGAAAGCTAACCTCGGCGGGATTTGAACTCAGAACGTAAAGGGCCATAACTCTATGTTGCAAAGCCTGGTGTCTGACGCTCTACCGATACTGCCTATCCACTGCCGTACCGACAATAATGCTACTTGCAATTCTCAGTACATCATATATGTGTGTATAATCTAGTTACAAAGAAGAAACATTTCAAAGCGAAAGAAAATACTTCTTATGAGAGGGAAAGTAGTAATGGTGTGAATGAGAAGAAGATGAGTATTTACTGGAATATTGATATAATGTTACATCTTACTTTCTCTGTCTTCATGCCTCTTTGCCCAAACTTGAAACAGATTGTGCCTACTCCCGCAATACGGTTAAAACATTCTCTTCTCATCAGCACACGCGTAAATGACTTTATGATTTATATGATCTTTATCACTTTATGATTTATATTATCTTTATCACTTTATGATTTATATGATCTTCATCACTTCATAATTTGACGCTACTATGATTATATAATCTAAACTATAATAAAGTAAGGAGTGCCGGACTGCGTCCAGAATATATTTTTTTATTCCATTTGTCAAATAATTTGGATTACTTTGAATAAATAATGAATGAATATTATATAATTTATCTACTAAATTTCGTTATTCTTGATTAAATATAAATAATTTTGTTGCTTATTTTTTAAGATTCACTTCTTTAAAATTTTCAAATGTCAACACTTCCGGTTAGCGATCGCTTAAATAAACATTCATTAAATTTCCTTAAATAATTTTCTCCTAATGCAGATTATATATAATATCGTCTTTTTTAATGTATCATGGATTACGTTACTGATTACATAAGATAGTGTAACGCAGTTTCGTTCCATTTCTGTGTATATGGTCAATTACGATTTTATTTGATATATCATATCTACATGCATATATACTTGCGTATAATATCAATATGCACACTACACATGCTAGCAAAAACCACCCTTCGGGTGGTTTTTCTTCTAGTCTTTATAGTCATGCTAAATAGGTATAATCTATATATACATATCACTGAACTATTTTATTCAGCTTCTCATTAAAACCATTATAAAAGCGTTCTCTACAACGATTTTGATATAAACACACCATGAATATACCTACCAAGAACATTAGATATCACACCTTAGCATTTCTCAAAAGAAATGCAAACATGAAAGCCATAAAGTTGATTGTAACATTAGCGGACATATATGATCATCAGACTTAAGGAATTGTATATGCCTTCAACAGTCAACAGACGGTGAAATATGATATATGCCTATAAGATAATAGTAATCAAAGTAAACTTCAACAACCACCCTATCTTGGAATTCCTTCCGTCATCAACAAGAAAGCAAACATTTTAATGATTTAAGCACTGATGTAGCAAGATTACAAGACAGCAAACCGTCTTAAAGAGAATCTATAGCATTCATTTATCGATTGTGATAAGAATGTTGCTGAACAAAAGTCAAGAAACCAATTGAAGAATAAAATTGATGCATACTGGAAGAGCATTAAATTTGTAACACTTGTCTTGTATACAGAAAACTTTGCTTTACGAACAGAGGAAGATTTACTGTTTTGGATATCACCACTAAATACTGTAAAACTATAAATAGATAAAATAAAAGTTTAATCCTGCTTAATGAATTAATGAATATTGATTTCATTTTGAGCAAACGCTCGAATTTCGCTCCAGACAAGGCACAATCGATTGAAAAAATACTCGTCTTATGTAACTGTGTACACTTTCTGCCAATACTATATGCAACACACACGCACACTGCCATTTCTACTACGTTTAATTCACACCACCCCTTCTTTCCTCTATTTTGTCTTTGTTCTTTTCCTATTCCACCTCCTCTCTCTCTGTTTTCTCACTTCCACTCTTTTCTTTTTCTCATTATCGTCCTCTCGACTTCTGGCTCCCTTTACGCTTTAGACCGTTCTTCTGTCTTTTATCCCTACGCATTTGTAGATAGCAGGCGTCTCTTCTTCAGCTCTGCAGCCTGCTCACATTATTCTGAAGAAAATCAAAGGTTTTAATTTCTCAATTTTTCTAGCGTCAACATGTACTTTTTACGTGCTAAGCTCGTTGTCAATATATTTATAGTCGATTTTTCCTTTTTGCAATTATGTTTGATTTTGTCGAAAGACACCTGTACATTTTCTTTCATTCTTTGTTTTGTTATCGTTTCACATGCCTCTTACCAACAGAGCGGTTCCCCAATCTATTGTGTAAACTCACTGTTCATGTTCAAAGTTGCATTCTGGCAAAGTGGTTGAAGAGGTAAAGATACAGCTCTCTGTTTGCATTTCTGCTGATACAATAAATATATATATGGTGTCTATCTTATGAAATAGAAGAAGGCAAAACACGATACAAAATGCACATATTCATCTAACTTAATGAATATGCCTTTCTTACATTAGTCTAAGTTTGCAGTTTGTTTTCCTCTCATTGAATCTTAGTTGGTATGATTGGTTTCAGTTCATGGTGGATATATTTTATTTTATTTTATAAGAAGAATGGCATCATCATTTCTGGGACAAAAGTTTAACATAAAATATAGAAATTTGGAATTTAATACGAATTTAAACAAGACCCTTTCTTTTAACGCCGAACCACTTCTTCCAACTTTCTCACCTTCAAACTAAATGAGTATTGATTTCTAGAATTAGGCTAAAGCCACTGATTTCAGTGAATGACGCAGCGTAAAAGTGAATTAAATTCCATCAATAGTTAACTAGAACTTATTTATACACCCAGAAATACTTTAAAGCAAACAAATGATCTCAACGTGATTAGAGCTCAGAACGTAAAGTATTATAACTAAATAACACAAGGTATTAAATGCTACACTCTACAGAATGTGCTAGTCACCACCCTTTGAAGCTTAATGAATATTAAAATATTAAAGGCATCTAACCGTATGCCTTGACGAACAAATTACATAAGGAATTAGAGTTGTGTGTAAGTATCATATTATTAGCTAAATCAATGAACGTAATAACAGGATTAATAATCTGTAAATTTCTAAATGAGTTTCGCGATGAAAGGAACTAAAGAACACAAAACCAAAAACATTGAATCTTGAATGAGAATTATTAATTATCGATCTAATTCGCTTTCAAGGAAGCGAAATTCTGTGGGAATTATTCAAACATTGTTTGTTTTTTTTGTATTTTGCTCCTTCACAAGTTTTCATAAATGTTGTCTCATGTTTCCATCTAAAACAAACATGTAAGCTAAAATACTAAACGATTAATGTAATCAAAGAAGTTTAAGAATGTTTTTTTTGAACTAACAATAATGAATCAATTCTAGCGAGTGCAAAACAGGTTACACGTAAAAATAGCAAGAACTAATCGCAGTAATATACCAGGAGTCTGTAAAAACACTACCAACATCAATCACCAACAATAAGAAGAGTATTAGAATTAGACAACAACATTGCTAGAAAGATAAAGGATGAAAAATACAGCAATATTTGTAGTATAATCAATAATTAGTAACAATAATATCAATGGAAGAAGTAATAAAAAATTTAATAAGATCAATAATATCCATAGGGTTAATAACGGAGGTTTCAAGCATGCCGATCTAATTTTCTATTGCAACTAGCAGTAGAGGCCTCATCATCACAACAATAAAAACCTACTGTAAACTATAAAAGCAACTACCAAGTAATATTAAGACAATAACATGAACTACCAAGTAATATTATGACAATAACAGCAACTACCAAGTAATATTAAGACAATAACAGCACACTACCAAGTAATATTAAGACAATAACAGCAACTACCAAGTAATATTAAAACAATAACAGCAACTACCAAGTAATATTAAGACAATAACAGCAACTACCAAGTAATATTAAGACAATAACAGCAACTACCAAGTAATATTAAGACAATAACAGCAACTACCAAGTAATATTAAGACAATAACGGCAACTACCAAGTAATATTAAGACAATAACGGCAACTACCAAGTAATATTAAGACAATAACAGTAACTACCAAGTAATATTAAGACAATAACAGCAACTACCAAGTAATATTAAGACAATAACAGCAACTACCAAGTAATATTAAGACAATAACAGCAACTATCAAGTAATATTAAGACAATAACAGCAACTACCAAGTAATATTAAGACAATAACAGCAACTACCAAGTAATATTAAGACAATAACAGCAACTACCAAGTAATATTAAGACAATAACGGCAACTACCAAGTAATATTAAGACAATAACAGCAACTACCAAGTAATATTAAGACAATAACAGCAACTACCAAGTAATATTAAGACAATAACAGCAACTATCAAGTAATATTAAGACAATAACAGCAACTACCAAGTAATATTAAGACAATAACGGCAACTACCAAGTAATATTAAGACAATAACAGTAACTACCAAGTAATATTAAGACAATAACAGCAACTACCAAGTAATATTAAGACAATAACAGCAACTACCAAGTAATATTAAGACAATAACAGCAACTACCAAGTAATATTAAGACAATAACAGCAACTATCAAGTAATATTAAGACAATAACAGCAACTACCAAGTAATATTAAGACAATAACAGCAACTACCAAGTAATATTAAGACAATAACAGCAACTACCAAGTAATATTAAGACAATAACGGCAACTACCAAGTAATATTAAGACAATAACAGCAACTACCAAGTAATATTAAGACAATAACAGCAACTACCAAGTAATATTAAGACAATAACAGCAACTATCAAGTAATATTAAGACAATAACAGCAACTACCAAGTAATATTAAGACAATAACAGCAACTACCAAGTAATATTGAGACAATAACAACAACTACCAAGTAATATTAAAACAATAACAGCAACTACCAAGTAATATTAAGACAATAACAGCAACTACCAAGTAATATTAAAACAATAACAGCAACTACCAAGTAATATTAAGACAATAACAGCAACTACCAAGTAATATTAAAACAAAACGACAGCTTTAATATCATAGATATTTCACATACATACATGACTATACAAGCTCCTTAAATTGACTTCAGGCCGTATTTTATCGATTGTCACCATAATGGAATTTCAACACAATAAAGACGAAACTAAATAACTACTACTACTACTACTACTACTACTACTACTACTACTACTACTACTACTACTACTACTACTACTACTGCTGCTGCTGTTACTACTGCCAGCACTGTTGCTACCACCACTACTATTACTACTACGACGAAAACCACCACCACCACCACCACCACCACCACCACCACCACCACCACCACCACCACTACTACTACTACTACTACTACTACTACTACTACTACTATTACTACTACAACAACAATGACGATTTCTGATGATGATACTGTTGACGGTGATTTCTTTTTTATCCACCACTCCTCGAACAGATGAAGGAAGGCTCGCGTGGTTTTGCAAGAAACAGGTATGTCACCCTCATTCTCTCCCGTGTACGAGCAATAGCGTTTCTAGCAAACGATGGGTTTTGATCAGAGTTTGAAATATTTTCGTTTAATACAGTGCATGTCTACGAGAAGTATACATATCTGTTGTGTGTAATGTTCATTTATTTGTAAGCTAGCATTATTTCCTTCATTTTCTACAGTCTGAACGTCTATGTTCAAATATATTTATCATAGCTTTTTAATATTTAGGCATTGATTTATTTTGTTTGACAGTATTCTTTCGGAATCTAGGTTTAACTCAGTATTTGATTAACTTCTCGTCTCTGCAACCGACTATTTGAAATTCTGTTTACTGTATATTACCATTGTCTGTTGACCATACACATACTTTATCTCTAAGGTCTAAATAAACCGATGCGATTTGTCAAAGTCTACATTGGTGCGTTTCAGAAAACCGGGTAGTTGGAACTGCAAGAGAAGATGTTCGAAGCTTTTACATCCTTTTAGTTATCGGCTCGTCCCACACCATCACAGCGAGCGATTAGATGCGGTGATTAATAAGAATATTTCGAGTGACGCATTAAAAGCGAAAATGACGAATACAACAAACAATTTCTTTACGCAAAACACCAATATTAGATAAGAGAGGGCAAAGTTTATTCGATGAGTGAGTATTAAAACGCCGTGACGTAAATAGCTCTGGCACATCGGATAGCAATGTGTCCGTGCTATTTGATTCCAGACAAATGTGTGCAATTTCCAATCAGTCCTTAGCCTAAATATTTGAAGTAATGATTAAATGAAGACGATGGAATTTAATGCGCATCTTAACGGCCAGTTGCAGTTCTTGAGAGAAGAGTTTGAGTACTAAAAAAAAAAATATATATATTTATATATATAAACGAAACGAAAATAATAACAGCTGGTTTTGATGGTGTGCCCTATAGGTGTAATGAATATATTCTAGACTTCTTCGTTCTTGGCTAACGTCTGTCACAACTGAAAGCAGACTGTAAGGGATTCCAAGCTGTAATAATTGGATTCTGGTGGAAAAACGCAAAGAAGAGAAAATTAACATCAGTTTTCTGGTCAACCTTTCAAACTGTGGATAAAATTCTAAAGTAAGCCTGGTCTTTTCTTTTTTAATATGATCCGGAACGAAATGTCTCAAAAGCGATACCGTGAGTTGCATCATAAAACTAAATTCGCTCCAAAGATTCTATGTAATCGATCGCTCTGCTAGAAATATGCCCCCCCCCCCCGCGCCCCAAGAAAAAACAGCAACAAACAAAACCAATTTCCTATCTTAGAAAAACACATTGGATGATGTGTTCTTCGGTAGAATGTCGGACAAAAGGGTTGTTCATAATGTGGCTAAAACACTCTTGCTGTGGGCAGTGTGTTCCGGAGGCTGGCTGCCAAGGTGATCTGTAAGTCCGTCACACATGAACTGGGTGAGGAGTTTAGTCCGGTGCAACTGGGTGTCGGCCTGTCCGGTGGCTGAGTGGGCCGGTCATGCAACCAAGCAGCTCTTCAGCAGCTGCCCATTGGTACCGGCATCCAGGGACTCCAGACACCTCATTGTCAAGCTTGACATGAGGAATGCCTTCGACTCTTTACGCCGGTATCATCTGCTCGAGGCCTGCCTCAGCCGAGCCCGCTTTTCCTACCCGCTGGCCTACCTGTCATATGGAGCCCCGATTGTGCTCCTAGCTGCTGATACGGTCAAACCCTCGGCTACTGGGGTCCAACAGGGCGACCCTTTGGGACCCCTCCTGTTCGCCCTTGGTATTGACCACATCGCCCGGAGTATCACGGCTCCTATCAACGTTTGGTATCTGGATGATGCTACTTTGGGCGGGCCCGTACGGACGGTCTGCCATGACCTTCAATCGGTGGTTCCTGCCCTGGCGGAAATCGGCCTCCAGGTCAACTCGGCCAAGTCGGAGTTGGTGAACGTCAGCCTCGATTCCGCGAGCTTTGCAGCCTCCGTCTTGGACTTGCGTGCCATTCTCCGCCAGGTTCAGGTGACCCCCAAAGAGGATGTCCTCATCCTCGGGTCACCGATCCATCATCAGGTCCAGGCTTCAACAGCTCCAGACTCTCACGAGCCGACTGGGCTTGATTGACGGCCACCCAGCTCTCTTTCTACTGAGGAACTGCTTCGCCATGCCGAAGATCCGCTATACACTCCACAGCGCTCCATGCTACAGACAGGCATCTCTCCTCGCTGACCTCGATACTTGTATCCGAGCAGCAGCCGAGGGGATATGCAACGTCAAGTTTGACGACATAGGGTAGCAACAGGCCACTTTACCGGTCAGGAATGGCGGCCTTGGCCTCCGGTCCCCGATCTCACTAGCTTTGCCGGCGTATCTTTCGTCAGTAACCTCGTGCCGCGTCCTCGTCAGCAAGGTTCTTCAAAACACAACAGAACTCTCTGTGTTCAGAGAACGTGAGGCCGCCTGTGAGACGTGGGACCGGCTGGGACTTAGCCCAGTAGACGTCCATCCACCTTCTCCCCCTGTTGACGTCAAGTCCCCCCAACGCACTTGGGATGCCATCCAGTGCAGCCTGGCCTCAGACAGGCTCACGCGCCAGCTCGACCACCACCGCCTTGCCTGTTTTCGTCTGGCCTCCTAACCCCACAGTGGTGCCGGCTCCATATCCTGCCCTCCTTCTCCACTGGTACGCAGCTAGACAACCATAGCCTGCGAATCGGCGTTTCCCTGAGGCTCGGCCTCCGGATCTGCCAGCCACACCAATGTCGCTGCGGTTCCACCGTGGACTTTTTCGGCCTCCACCCCCTCTCCTGTCGCCACACTGCTGGTCGCATTCCACGCCATTCTGCCCTCAACGAGGTCATTAAGCATGGCCTGGACGCTGCAGGCTTCCCTTCCCAGCTCGAGCCGGTTGGGATGGATCGAGGGGACGGCAAAAGGCCAGATGGCATGACCATCTTCCCGTTTCCGCGGTGGCAAACCCCTCGTCTAGGATGCCACTTGCACCGACACTTTCTGCAGCCGCAACCTGGTGCAGTCTGTGACTGACCCAGGTTCTGCTGCACGTCGGGCTGAGAGGGCCAAACTCCTCAAATACCGGTCGCTCTCCGACAGGTTTGTGGTCGTACACCTGGCAGTGGAGACTTCTGGTGTCCTCGGCCCCAGTGCTACCTCCTTACTCACCACCATAGGCGCTGAGCTGGCCAGCCGCAGGTGTGAGCCCCGCGAGTTGGAGTGGCTTTTCCAGCGCGTCTCCCTTGCCGTCCTCCGGGGAAACGCCTTCTCTATTCTGTCCGCCGGGGCTGTGAGTGGGCCCGATCGCGTACCAATACATTAGTTAAATACCATTCTTTCATCTGATATATCACTAAATTATATTTTGTACAATATACATTAAGTATCCATTTGACTAACTATACTAAACTAATAAATCTGTAAAAATAAAAAAAAATAAAAAGACTTCCAGATGAATTGCAAATATAATACTTATGAACTTGTACAGTTCAAAGCTAAAAGACCAACAACAGGGTTAGATTAAAATGGGTGTCCTAAACTCCATCTTTCTCTATACGTCAGTTTTTGCTCTGTGCATAGCTGGACAGCTGGTGGCCTAACTGTTTTAAGCACACAGACAGTGACAGTTGAATTGTTTTCAAAATATTAATTCTGTCAGATTCAAATTCTATAACTCACTTTAGGCCACAGAGATTTTTAAAAATGGATTTTTAGATTAATAAAAATATCATTCGATTCCTCACAAAGAGTTGCTACAGGTTAATACCTAATCAATCACTTTGGAAATATTCGTCTTGCATATTCTGAGAAGAATTTACATTTTAATCCTTTTTTATTTTACTAAAAAAAAAACAAATGAACAATTGATGATCACGAATCATAAACGTATAATTAGAGTTGAAATAATTAGTGTGAGGACTAAACACTTACGAATATTTAGTTCTTTCTAAGTAAAGTATAGTGGTAATATAATGTCTTCGTCTGTAAAGAACTTGGTAACTGATGCCATTAACTATTATAAAATTACCGTTACAGAATGCTTTACATTACTGATGTTAGTTTATTCATAATTAAGCAGATTAACAAATCAATAGAGTTGTTGAGGTTTCAAATGAAATTCAATTTTGATCAGATGTATATATAGGTAATTATATTATATTTGATTATCAAATAGAATACAGTCATATGACATAAAGTGTAAATTCACTCTAAATTAAACAGTAAGGAGACTTTACAAGTAAGTACAATTACATACTGAAGAACCAAACAAACTTTTCCATTCATATAATGTCACAAGAAATGGAAACTTAAGCACTTCTAAGATTTACTAAATTGAAAATGTACCTATTGAAGATCTACAAACAGAAACTGTTAATAAAATCAGAATAATGCAATAATCACTCAAGAAAGCTTTATAATTGTAAATGTAATTACTCAGTGAAAGAGGAAATGGGACACTGAAATTTAATTGACCAAAATGAGTAAAGCTAAGATAGAATTCTAGGCAGTACACTTAAAAAGTAATGGTTTCTCTTAAAAAGAACTGCACTATAAGTGATTTCCAAATATCTTTTGTTTGATTTTTACACTTGATATAATCAGCATATGCAAACAGTATAGCCAATTTTAGTGTTTTGTTAGAAATAATAATAAATTAGATATTATAGAAAACATGATGAATGCATGAGATAACATTTAGATGATTAACTAACGTGTAAAGAAGAAGATATAGGGAACGGAAACATACAAATAATGTAAGTATTGATAATCAAAATAGAGAAATAGTGACATAGACTTATACAGACATAACAATGGGATAGCCATACGTACACACATGTACGTATATAATATTAGCTCATCATAAGAAGCAATTCGATATAGAAAAGAAATCAGATACTTAACTAAATAGCTATTAGTTATCTAGTGACTGATATTACCACTCACTGCATTCTCTCTTATATTAAGTATGTAAATCTACTTATTCTTGCTATATCATTTGACTGTTCTGTTTTTAACACTTCAGGTTAAACCACCAATTACTTAGCATAATAGGGCATGCAATACCCTGTGTATAAATATCACATATATTAAGTTTTGAACAAGAATGATGTTACCTCAATTAAATTAAATTCAGTGTTGGTTAACCAAGAATTGAAGAACGAAAACATATGGCTGACGACTAGAGTAAACTGGAGGGAACACATTTGACAAAATGTAAATCCACATTAAATAGTACCGGACACAAAAATATTTTGAAATCGGATAAAATCTTATATATCCCTTCCATGATAAGGTTTGTTCTAGATCAGAATTCTCTATAATACAAATGTATTTTACATTAATGTTCTTCTATCTTGCTTTGGTTTGTATGGTGCTGTATGGGGCAGTGTGTTGCGATTGTTCCTTGTAAATACATGCTGTGTATTTTAATAGCTATAGTGTGCGAAGTATCTGTATCATTATGTGTATGTCTAGATATATATATGGTTTAGTCTACCAGTCAATTTGAATACATGTTCTTGATTAATAATTGCTTAATTCTATGGACATTGTCATCTAGCGTAAGTTTGATGGAGAAAAATGTGAATGTTTTCTAAAGTAAGGAGTTTACAACTGACATTCTATAGTTGTGTGCACATCTATATTTCCATGTAGGTATATACATTGATTTGTATTTTTTGGAGTGTACACGGACGTTAAATATCTATTATTTTCAATCTTGTTGTTTATATCCAGAAATGGAATTGTGTATGTAATTTTCTGGCTGGTACATTGTAGAGCAAAATAGTTTTCTAGGTCTTCTTTCAATCTTACAACGTCTTTCAGTGAATCCATTATAATGAATAGATCATTCACATATCTGAAATATATAATATGACTGTGCTTTTGTATTAAATTGTTTTCTATGTTGGCAAGATAGACTACCCCCATATTAACAACAAACCGCACACCAGAGGAGAAGCAACTGCAACACCCAACACTACACAACACATTCCCCAACAGAAAGATAGATAGAACAATATTAACAAACAATGCACCTATATTAGAAAAATGTCCGAATAAAAATAGGTGCTTAATCATGGAACTGGTGTTTATGTTGCTCTTTAGGGCCAAAGTTAATATCCAATGCATACTAACCATATGGATAACATAGACACATAAACATGTGACTTTAGATTCAACTTTTGGTTTAAAAAATAACTTCTTTATGATGAGACAGTGAAGGTATAACTATATCGTTTAAATGATGGACTTAGAAAGTTTATTATTCCAAACAATTTACAGAGGTCTCATGCGAGAACATGAAACTCGAAGATAGTTTTCTTCAACCATATATACGAATTTATATATATATATAAAAGAAATCTTGCAAAACAAATTAAAAAACGAAGTATATCTATTTTTGTGTTTGTGTACTTCGGCCATTAACTCTAACATAGCTTTGTATATGGAATATACGGTATGTTTATAAACAAACATTTTGAAAGCCCTCAGCTATAAAAATATATATATATATATATCTGTGTGAGTGTGTGTGTGTGTCTGTGTGTTTTCAGGATTTTGAAGGTCTAAAAACACATCCTAGCTTTCAATTTCACAATGTACTTTCCCAGTTTAAATTTACTCAACAATCAAGAAATGTATTACATGAAAGATACATTGAATTTGTCCACAGTTGAACTAAGTGGGTGGGGAAGAAGAAGAAGAAGAAGAAGAAGAAGAAGAAGAAGAAGAAGAAGAAGAAGAAGAAGAAGAAGAAGAAGAAGAAGAAGAAGAAGAAGAAGAAGAAAAGCCCAACGTATAATTTCAAAGAAATCCTTGTTACTCCTGAGTATCATAAACATATTAGTCATGGAAATTTAGACATTGCACCTCTTTTGTATGAGGACTATGAGACAATAAGTAAAATAGATTGTCAATGGAAGCAGCTATGGAATGTACTCTCGTTTGAAGTTCCCAATACAGTTATATTTCAAGTTTCTTTGTATAGAGATTCTGCGAGAGAACATCCGTTTAAAAAACTTTCTGATCAATCATTAAAACAATTTATTTTTCCGCATTCAAATGCGGATATAGAAAGACATTTTTCTTATCATGTATATCGTTCATTCTAGCGTTTTAGTACTTTTTAACAAAATACTAGCGAATTTGTGCGAGACATTGACCATAATTTAGCAAAAGTGGTAACATTTCTTGAGATGATGAACGTGCCCCGATTCTTTTAACCATAGATGTTCTCGAATATGTTCTTCTTATACATACATGCATATTGTTTCTTATATAGGCACAAGGCCAGTAATTTGGGGAGAGGGGAAAGTCGATTAAATCGACCCCAGTGCGTGACTGGTACTTTATTTTATCGACCCCATGCATATTGTCAGAAATATAGATACATATGCAAGAATACTAACATAAATGACCATAAGCACAAACACGATATTCTATAACATATAAAATATGAGTTTTCTCATAAAGCGAGAAATGCCCGCAGTGGAGCGAAACCAGTCAGTTACTTCTCTATTTTGCCACATCTATAATCCATGAAACAGATTACAGTTTATGTTCTAAAGATTAATGGCCAACAAACTTCACTTTCTATTATTTGTGAGAAAATGTATCAATATAAATTTGAACTAATATATTGTCTTTTGTATGTGCTTAGTATATCAGTAAAAGTGTGCATCAAAGACAATCTGTTATGGCTTTTGGTATTGCTATCAAAAATGCAAATATATAATTGCAAACTTGCAACACTTCTGTACGTTTTATATAAATCTACATATTCTATCACACAGCTTCGATATCCAACTATTATAACAATGGTATTTCCAATGAAATGATGTTGTAAAAAACAACACCTGACTTGATATGTTTACAACATTGACGATCACAAGCATCGACTACTTTTCCCTATTCCTCTGCACACAACTCTTTTCTCATCTCAAACCTTCTCTTACGTATTATGTTTCTAGCAATCTTTCTTAAGTATATATTTACAATTATATGTTATTTTTTACATGCATGCATATAGGTTTACATATGGAGGTTATAGTAGATTTCATGTTTTGTAACACTACGCTACGTTAATAGTAAGATTATATAAACATTTAGTTATATTTTCATTTTTTCTATTCCATAAATCTCCACATACATCGATGCATTAAAATATTGCTATAAATATAAGGATACATTAGCCAAGCTCAAATTACTAATGCTTGAGCTAGCTATCCGTGTCCGAAGAAATGAATATTTTTACATACAATTTCTGGCGAAATATTATAAAATTATCAATGTCGATAACAACATTTGTCATAGATCTACAGACATTTCCACATATATAGAAATGAAATGTCATAAACAATGCATACAGAAAAAATTGCACACATAAACACACATATCTATATAACTTTGAAATGTTTTAAAACTAATTTTCCATCTCTATTTATTATAATATATATATATATATATATATCTAAGGCGGGTAAAATTCCCGAGATCCATGGACGAGTTCTCTCCAGCGGTCTCTGTCCCTCATTATCGCTGCCATATCCTGCATCTCCAACAGACCAGTGTCTGTCCTTAGGGCATCAACATATGTTAACCTTGGTCTTCCTCTTCTAGTGTGTTCATGTAGGGGCTCCCAAAGGAGCACAGAGCGCAATGTCAACTCTGGATGTCGGTGAGCATGTCCAGCCAACCTCAGTCTCCTCTGTGTCACTTTTGAGCTGACTTTTGGGATGCTCCCATACAGCTCTGAGTTTTTCATCCTCAGTGTATACTGATTAATGTTCAGAGCCATCCTCAGCATTCTCGTGTAGCACCCATCCACAATCTGAGTGAGTCTCTTGGTCAGTGTCCAAGTCTCAGACCCATACAGCAGCACAGACTCCACTACAGCAATGAAGAGGCGGATTTTCAGGTCTCTACGAAGGTCCGACTTCCACACCGATCTCAAGCTGTGACACGCCGCCCAGGTCTTGCTCTTCCTCTCAACCACATCATCTTCCGTATTCCCAATCTTTGCTCCCAAATACAGGAAGTCCTCAACCAATTCCAGCGGCTTCCCGCCTACATTAGTGATCCCCTCTGGCTTCTCAACATTCTCTACCAGATATTTTGTTTTAGTCTCATTCATTCTCAGCCCCACACTGATCGACACAGTCTCAACCTCCCGCATCAAATCTTCTGCCTCCTTCACTGTATTTGTCACCAAAACTATGTCGTCGGCAAATTCAGCATCCGATACCTTTTTCGCCCCAACTCTCCTGCTCTGAGCCGGTGCTACAGTAAAGCCAGTGTCCTGGTGTTTCTCCAGTGCAAGGCGCATACAATAGTCCACTACGATGATAAAAAGGTAGGGAGCCAATGTATCTCCCTGGAGCACTCCAGCCAGTATCTCAAAGAACTCTGTCATCCCATCAGGTGTAATGACTTAGGCTTTGGTGTTGGTGTAGAGCAGTGATATCAAGTCCACTATCCTCTTGGGGATTCCATAAGCCTGTAAGATCTTCATCAGGCAGTAACGGTCCACAGAATCAAAGGCCTTCCTAAAGTCAATGAAAACCATGACCGCAGGAAGGCACTTTGCTCTAGCTCCCTCTAATATCCTCCTCAGCATCAGGATGTAACTGGTGGTTGATCTACCCTCTCTGAAGCCGTTCTGGTTGTCCCTGAGCTTCTTCTCCATCTCAGGCTGGATCCTGTTAAGAATCATCCTGTTGAGGGTCTTTGCCACAAGTGACGTCAGTGAGATCCCCCGGTAGTTGTTGGTGTTAGAGAGATCTCCCTTCTTTGGCACTGGGACGATGTTACTGATGCTCCACTGATTCGGGGCAACTCCTTTCTCCAGTGCCCCGTTACAGAACCCCAGGATGATATCATCAAAATCACACCTCTTCATCACCTCTGATGCCACTCCATCTTCTCCATGAGCCTTGCCCTCCTTGATCTTCTTCTTGGCTCTCTGAAGCTCCTCTCTGGTGAAGGGCTCTGTCTCAACATCCAGTTCCTCAAACAGCCGCCTGATCTCCCCAGTGCTCTGGGCTGTGGAGGGTGGCTCTCCTAGTAGGGTCCTAAAATGGTCTAGCCATTTCCTCTTCCTATCCTCGGGCCCCGTTCCCTGGATCTGACTCGAACACCTTTTCTTCCTCCCTGTGATCTCGTTGATGATCATCCAGCTCTCCTTACATCCAGATCTGTCAACCGCTCTCTCCACACTTCTGATCTTCTCTATCAGTGCCTCCTCTCTGACCTCAGTGTAAGCGGTACAGAGCTCTTCCCTCATCACCTCCACAGTCACCATCCTCTCCTCCGTAGGATCAGCATAGAATTGGTCCCTGGCAGCTTTCAGGTGTTCTCTGGCTGCACACACTTTTGGGTTTGCAGAGCTGACGTGCTTCCCTTTGTTCTTTTTCCTCGGCACCAGGGTTTCACTTGCTTTCGCCACTGCATTGGTGAAGTGCCCGCACCTCCTCGTCACACTCTCCTCAGTCCATCCAATCTCTCTCTCCTCTGACTCTCCACACAGAGCACTAAACCTGTTTCTCACTTCCACTGTGAACCTCTCCTGTAGCTTATCATCTTCCTTGAAAGCTCCCCAGTCATAGATTGTTCTCCGGGGCTGAGCCTTGCTCTTTCTTAAGCTCACGCGGACCTCACTCATAACAAGCCGGTGGTCACTACCCAGTGTACTGAAATAGCTGTATGGTTCCGTGTTCAGAACACTATTCCGCCACATTTTCCTCACCAGAATGAAATCAATCTGGGACTTGGACAGGTGCATATCTGAGATGTAGGTCCACATCTTCCCCAGATTCTTCCTAAACCCTAGGTTGGTCGCCATCAAGTTCGCCTCCAGCAGGGTGTCTCTCAGTAGTCTTCCATTTCAGTTGGTGTTGTTATGGAAGTACCAGCAAGGATCTTCACTGCCCTCCTTACTCAGATGTGCATTGAAGTCCCCCAAAACAAGCAGGATATTGTGTGCCTGAGTGGTGTTGACAGCTCTACACACCTCCTCATGGAACTCCTCGGCATTCACATCACTGTCCCCCTCGGTTGGACTATAGGCTGAGATGACTGTCAGTCTTGGGTTTCCATTGAAGGTCACCCTCAACACTCGTGGGGAGATAGGCATTATTTCCCTCACCAACAGATTGGTTTTTGCACTGAACACAAAACCCACTCCTCCTACTGCAGCATTTGTTGTGTTCTTCACTGCCGATGTAGTGATGAGCTGGCTCTTCCTCCCGATCATCACACTCCTCACGAGCTCATTGTGTAGAATCCTGTGTTCTTGGATCGCAAGTATCTGTATACCACTCTCCTCGAACAGATGTCCCAACTCCTCTCTCTTCTCCAGCGTTCGAATAGTCCTCACATTCAAAGTGCCCATTTTGATGGCTCTTCTGCAGGACAAAACTGCATTCTTTATATTTGTCTCAGAGACAGCTGATCCATCATCCACTGGCCCTCTCTGTGGCTCTAAGCCAGCAGAGTCATAACGACCAGGCTGCTCCTTGACAGTGTAATTAGGGGCTCTAACCCTAGGGCTGTTAGATCGACTCTCCATATTTCTTTTCAATGGCTGACAATACCTTACCGGCGCCACTCGAATAAGGTAGTTATTTAACCCATAAATGGAGCCCTAACAGGTACTACCACCCCGGGCCAGGGCAGACCTGGGAGTCATGACAACTAAGGGGTAACTCCACATTCCCCACATCTCCTGAACTCCCGAACTGGAGCCTTGCCACTGGATGTAGTTTAATGTCATACCCAGGAATATATATATATATATATATTCAGGACTCTTCCAACCCTACCACAAACCCAACGAGAACTTAAACTATGTCAACGCAAAATCGAACCACCCTAGAATAGTCACTAACGGTATTACCAAAAGCGTCTCGAGTAGAATTTCAGGACTATCTTCCAATGAAGATACCTTAATAGGATCTCGAATTACTATAATAGCGCCCTGGAACGCGCGGGGCATAGCGAGGGAATCTCATTCAAACGTCCATTAAATAGTAGAAGCAACATTGCCTGCAATAGCTTACGCCTAAATAATGACACTCGAGTTAACCGCAGGCGGGAAACGAGGGAGGATTTATATAGACTTCATGTTGTATTGCCGCCTAGTCCCAATGATGTTGGTACCAATGGAAACATCCACCCAAGTGCTAACACGGGGTCTGAGCAACGTAACGCCAGCGGAAACTATAATGGTAACCTTAATTGTAGAACCGATAAAACTACCGCTGAACGCAGTTTGGAACAAGGGTCGAGTAGGGGGAATAGGGACAGGTGTAGCAGACGCATAGTGGATATAACACTGGCTATCAATGGTAATCCCAATGGCTGCACGGGGGTACACCGCCCTAGAGACTTGGGACGATTCCGAACACAATCGTGACACCCCAGGACACTATCGACCCACAGGAAATTTCCAGTTACATTAGATCAATAACTACTAGGGAGACAGGTAACTCTAATATAGTTAGTAAGAAGAAGAGGCATCGGACCAGAAAAGTCCTGTGGTATAATCCCCCTTACTCCACTGGCCTGACTACTAGTATAGCTAAGCTCTTCTTTAGAGCCTTAGACAAATGCTTCCCTAGATCGCATAGATATTATAAAATATTCAATAGGAATACCATCAAACTGTCCTACTCCACAACTAGTAACATAGCTCAGAATATAGCTAAGATGAATTATAATAGACTTAGGACAGCGCAAGAGGGAATTAGGCATGGCAGGAACAATGACAGCTCTATGGAGGAACTATCTCATACACGTGAGGCAAGTCGGATCCCCAACCCCAGGGAATTTACCCATAGAGCAGACAGCAGGAAATGAGACCCGACTCCTAAGGTACCGTGGTCCATCTGGAACTACCCAGGTCGACATCAAAAAATGTAACTGCAGAAGCACCGCCACCTGCCCCATGGCTGGAAAGTGCCTTACCAAAAACATAGTCTACGACTGTAAGGTCTCCACTCCTGATAGAACCTTTAGATATGTTGGGGCAACTGCCACGGAATTTAAGGATAGATGGTATAATCACCACCATACCTTTAATAGATTAGATTAAAAAAATAGCACGGCACTTTCTGAATTAGTCTGGAAGCTTAAACATCAGAATATAGAGCACTCCTTATCCTGGTCCATAGTTTGCTCAGCCCAACCTTATAACGGCAGCACTGAGGTCTGCAATTTATGTATAGCTGAAACCTTTAATATTATTAGAGGCGGCCCCCTATTAATTAATAGGAGAGCTGATTTTTTCAGAAACTACCAACATAGACCCTCGAAAACCTTCCGCAGGATTTTTGGAAGGTAACCTACCACTAACTCCTGCCTCTCTACTTTAGCCATAGAGTTCTCTCAATGAACAGACAGTCACACACTCATATAGTTAGACGGCTAAGATTGTTTGCGAACTTACAAACGATACTCGACCTGTTTCCACGGAGTTCTCACAGCTGAGTGCACTTTTTTAGAATACCTAGCTAGTAAATAGTTAGATTGATTACACACTTAGAATACCTAGTTAGTAATTGATTGCACACTCAGGCATGACCGATTACGCGCACCTAACTTTACTTTAAGATACCCTAACCATTGAGTTCTCTCAGTTGGGATATAGCTAGTCATATTACACACTTAGTTAGGTCCGATTACGCTCTCTTTACATAACTCTACACACAGTACCCGTTTCCTTTAGACATTGAGCTCCCTCAATTACGACTTTCACGTTCCTACCGACTGAACACTACACTAGGTTTTGATCCGTGATCATCTAACCATGGAGAAATCATTGTTACGGATTGAACAATATTACTTACACACTATTAGTGGGCCTACACACATCCTCTGGATTTTACTACCGTGTTTTTTTTACTTCACCTTCTGTGTTGGGTAACACACCACCAGCACTCAAACAACTATCTTAAAAGTTCATTGGCCCATATGACTGGAATAGCACTTAGTGACGCATTTACCCAATACCCAACCCTACACGGAGCGCCTTGCTGGCCTACACTGCGGTTGCTTGCATGCACGGATATGGTGACTCGGATTCTCAATGGGACAGCGGTACATACTGAGTTCGATATGAGCTGATTGCTTGCTCTTCACATGGCTGTGTGTATACCCAGACATACCCTTTTTTGGACGATTCGGATGTGTATATACTATAACATACACTTGAAGATATGGATGTTACAATTAAATCTATACACGTATAGCAGAACACTGAACTGAACTTATTTGCTTGTGTGTGTGTGTGTATGGGCGTTGGTTAACCCAATATTTCCAATTTGCATCGGTATATTGAGATTTGACCAGTATAGCATCTGTTGTTTTGTGAACTAACTTTCGGTGAATGCTGTGTTGGTACATTCTTATATTTGTTTCCTTGTATTTTTTTCTCTGACATCGCTTCGGTGGGTGTGAGAGTATGTGTGTACCCACCCACACTAACTGTGACCTTGTATAATTCTACAGGTATGATACTGTGTTGATGTGTGTATGTATATGTATATATTTCTTTCTTTGACTTCGAACCGGTGTATTTGGGTGTGCAGTGTGTGTGTACCCACTCACATTAACTATATCCATACAGATTTGATTGATGTCCAGCGTTTTTTGCAGTGATAGAAATCCGACAACTTTTTTGACCTTAACTGAAGTTATTAGCAGTCGCCGTGTCTCTGACTGGTGTGTTTTCATATGAGGGAATGAATTCTGTGAGAGAGCATCGTTATTTTTTCTCCCTCATATCAAGAATTTGAAGACAATTCATTTTCACCTGATGAGATCAGTGATAATCGAACATGGCTTCACAATCGATCTATCTCTTATTGAAACATGTGTCGTGATTAAAGGATTGGAATTTTACCTTGCCTTCGGATTTTCATTTTGATATATATATATATATATATATATATATATATATATATATATTATAATATATAAAATCCTTGTGAATTTACACATGTGCTTTTACGAAACTCAGTGTCATTCACAAATTTGGTATAGAGCAAAATACCGGTTGATAACGTGATATTCCTTGTTCGATCATTATACCTAAAGCTTATAGTTTTAAGCAGACAATGTTATTGATTCAGGTGTCATAGAAACCCTGCATTTGGATTTTACCATCAATTCCAATGGATACAGGTCAGTTTGTTTTATCATTTATTTTGTTTTGACCTATTTAGTTTGATTTTTTTTCTTGACCACTTTTTCAGTTTTGTATGGCGTTTTAACATATTGTTTAGCTCTGGTTTTTTAACTATGGACCGCTTGCCAGCATAATTCTGATTTTTGCGTTTTGTTTCGCTTTTTCTACCCGCCGAAATGCGATTCTCGCTAAATTTATATATATATATATATATATATATATATATATATATATATATATGTGTGTGTGTGTGTGTGTGTGTGTATGTGTGCGTGTGTAAGTATGCATGTTTGTACGTATGTCTTTATATTTAGATATATATCTATGTATATCATCATCATCATCATCATCATCGTTTAACGTCCATCTTCCACGCTAGCAGGAGTTAGACGGTATTTATATATATATATATATATATATATATTACATAAGAAACAGAGAATCAATGGTGCGGCGAATTAAAATTTATTAGACATATTACAATCGTTTCTCTGGCGACCAGCTCGAGGCACGATCGATGCGATGATCGAACCTGACTCTGAAATCGCAATATCCTCAGATACGTTTCGATTTTTCGAAGCAGAGTTTCCAAATCGGAATTGGTTCTATCATCGCATTGATCTGCCTCGAGCTGGTCGCCAGAGAAACGATTGTAATATGTTTAATACATTTTGATTCGTCGCACCACTGATTCTCCGTTTCTTATGTGATATTACACTCTGCTCTGTAAGAGCATCGAGTGCTCAAACGGTCTACCGCATACGAACGCTTTAAGCATGCCACGCCAATTATATATATATATAGGCTTTAAAATGGAATGAGTATAAGAAGAAAGCAAGAACGGCTGGTGAGTTTTTCTCATCAGTTTTCTACTGGCGTCTCAGATATTTCAACGCTTTATAGACAATATATCTACCCCCAGAGCGTTCAATAACTGGGTAAGCTATTGGGAAAACGGAGGGGGGGGGGGGAATAGAAGGGAAAAGGGAAAATAGGGAAGAAAATAGAAAAATAGCGAAAAAAATAACAAACGGAAGAAAGTGCGAGCAACTTAAGGTAAGAAAATCCAAGTCCACATCGGTAACTGAACGTAAGTTCGAGAACGTGTAGGCGAATGAAGAGACACGTCTGACACCAGCGAGTATAAGTGAGAAAAGGGCTGCTAGTGGGTCAGGCGAGGGAAACAATTAGGTGGCTGGTAGAGAGAGAGGGCGAGTGAAAGTGAGAGGGGAAGGGAGAGGAAGAAAGAGGATGGAGAGTAGATAGCAACGAAATAGGTAGGTAGAAGCAACTTAGGTGAGAAAATCCAAGTCCACATCGGTATTGTCTTTAAAGCGTTGAAATATCCGAAACTCCCAGTAGACGACTGATGAGGAGACCCCTCCCACCCCCTCCGTCATTGCTTTCTTCTTATTCTCATTCCATCTTTGTAGCCTACCTTAACTAGCAACTACACAGCCAATCATATTATCTCTCTCTCTATATATATATATAAACATTCATATGTTTATATATACATATGTATATATATCTATCTATCTATGTATGTATATATTGCCAGGATGCCCAATGGCAAGTGGGCCCCAGGAAAATATCCGGGAAAATATCTTACCTTCTCCAATAGAAAATATTATGTATTTGTGAAATCCAGTGACTTTCAAGAAGAACCTTTGTACTTTCACACCCACACACACACACACACACACTCTCTCTCTCTCTCTCTCTCTCTCTCTCTATATATATATATATATATATATATATATATATATATATATATATAAACATATATATATATATATATATATATATATATAAGGAGGAGGTTATAGTTCACTTGAAGCACATTCTAACGTTTATATATATATATATATATATATATATATATATATATATATAAATATAAATATATATATATAAATATATATATATATATATATATATATATATATATATATATTAGAAAGTGAGTTTTTTTTTACAAAATGAAAAATAACCGAGGTGTCCTACACGAGTGAAAGTATAAAGAAAAAAAGATGAAATCGAAAATGCAACTGGAGTCTTATTTAAAAAAAATATATATATTTATTTGGTTCCTTTACCGGTTTCGCAGTTCTTCTGCTTTTCAAAAGTAGAGTTGAGATGGAGGGTCTGTAGTTTTTCTCACATCTGGTTGGTTTCTGAATGTTACTTGTTTTATATGGAAAAAGTGGCTCGAAATGCCAGGTTTTTCGAGAAGTAATTTGATTGGTTGGTCAATAATTATAATAAATTTCGCGCCAGTTCGCGTTACAAAGTTCTTCAAACAAGGGGGAGGGGGGTCACAGGTTGTTTTTTCATATATGAATGATTGAATTTCTTTTTACTTAAAAAAAGGGCTCACGAAGGCTTTTTTTTAATAAACGTAAT
>OZ024745.1:65960340-65967840 GCA_964016885.1 Eledone cirrhosa
TGTAATATGCAAAATTCTAAATGTATGTTTGTATTTTTCTTCCTGCTTATCTTCTCCGCTATAATAATATGGTCACCATCTGTAGTACTGTCCAGTTTTGTCTGTTTTGTAGTATCATTAGGGATGTTATGCCTATAGAATATTTAATGATATTGTACGAATCTATATAGCATTTACGTTCGCATGTTTGTAATCTTGTAGAGGGTATAGAAGGTCTACCTGGGATGTTCATTTTCTTATATGTTTAGGGAGGATTTTAACGAGGTTTCATATAATAATAATACAGTTATATTGACATGGTATGACTGATACACATTCGAGCTTCTGTATTTATATCAAATGTCTCCAGTTTCAAAGAATATAGTATATCAATTCTTCCTGTATCCAATCCAAGTTTTGTTCTTTCTGATATCGTATGTTCCTAACCATTATATATACCTTTTCCCCTCTCATTTTCATCCTTCTCCGGTAATATGTTATTCATATCATATATACAGTCAGTCGGTTGTAAAATATATGATTTAATAATCAAGTCTTTTGTGGATTAATGTTGATCTCCCTCTTCGGTTTGCCTGCAGATGTATGATTACTGTTGTTTTGAAATAGATTTCCTTTTTTCATATCTCCTTTCCTTCCATGAATGTGGGGCAAGTAACTTCTATCGTCTTTAAAATGGTGTCTCCCTAGCACCGTTAGTAGTTTTTTGTGTTTCTGTCGCAACTTTTCAATCACTTAAATTCCAGTATATTATTTAAAACTGTTTTTTTTTAAATAACTGGTATGGCTGGTGTATTTCTAGCAGTGAGTTCGGTTTTTAATATCAGTCTTAATCCTCTGAATTATTATTTATTTTCCATCCTTGTTCTATTCAATGTGTTTCGAATCAGGCCCTATATTTGTTGTTTATTGATCTGTTTCTGATATATATTTTTTCCATTAGCACCAAAATACATTTGAAAGAAGGTGTGTGAATAGTACTACAGCACATACCCTACCATGAATAGGAGCAGCAGCGATATTAGCAGCAACATCCTTAGCACGAGCATCGGAAGCAGCAACAGAACACATCAACAACGACAACACAAACAAAACCAGCAGCTTTGTCTTTAATGCCTACGAGGGTCGATAAAATAAAATACCAATAACGCACTCTGGTCAATTTAATGGACATTACCCTTCCCTCAAATTGTTGGCCATGTTCCTAAATTAGAAAACATTATTATTTGAGGCGGTAGACAGGCGGTATCGGTAGAGGTCGGACAACATGTTTTGTTACGGCCCTTTGCGTTCTTACTTCAAATCCCGCCGAGGTTAACTTTGCCTTTCATCCTTACGGGGTTGATAAATAAAGAACCAGTAATACACTGAAGTCGATTTAATCGAATTTCCCCTCACCTTCAAATTGCTGGCCTTATGCCTATAGTAGAAATCATTATTATTATTGTTGGTATAGAGCGGTGGATTGGCAGTATCAGTAGAGAGTCGGATGCCATGCTTTGACGCATAGAGTTACGGCCCTTGCCATTCTGAGTTCAAATCCCGCCGAGGTTAACTGTGCCTTTCATCCTTACGGGGTCAATAAAATAAAGTACCAGTAATGCACTGGGATAATTGCTGGCCTTGTGCCAAAAGTAGAGACAATTATTATTATTGGTGGTGGTGGTGTGGGGGAGGGGCTTTCTTCTGCTGCTGTTGGCGAACGGTGGTTCATATTGTAACGCTCTGTGGAAATTGTACATTTGTTTTCAGCTTTGCCTGATTATAACATTCATGTTATCCATTAATATGATCTGCCTTGTTGCGGAATCGATCAGTGATGCGATGTGATGGTTGTTTACTCTTTCAATTTCTATTGTGACCAGACTTTAGTTTTACAGTCTTCGAACTTTCTCATTAAAAGATTGATTGATTAAAACGCCACTTGCTTTTACAAACAAGAAAAACTTGATGAACACAGAAATCAGCAAAGTGAAAGTGTGAGCATTTCTCTGAGCTTTTTGTCTTTAATAAATTAATGAAGAGAGAAATACAAGCGGCATTCCCCCAATGGGTGGGGTGGTTTGCGATAGCATGGCGACGTTATGACCGCCAAAACTACCCCCCCCCCCCCCCCCCCGAAAAACCAATGTTAACACTATCAAAGATGTTGACAGTGAAAATAACATCCAAAATGAACAGTATCTGTGGCTCGAAGACTTTATTTAATAGCACCTCCACAACTTCCACCATCAGATACATGGCTATTAGAATCACCGACATCATAAATGTGGTTGAAATACAAGCAAATGCAGCAGCGGCAACACTAGTGACATTAGAAACATGACTCTAAAACAACAGATATTTTATGGCGTACAGGAGGAAAGCAGACTTATGACGTTTTGTAATGATTCATAGACTAGCGAAAGAATGAGACAAGGAAGGAAATTGTGACTGGTGGGTTACTGCAGTAACAGGGAAATTAAATATTTAGTTGAAGTTGGTCTGAGTATCGCATCTGAATGCTGTTCGTCATTAATCTGTGCGATGGATTAAATATAACAGTCAAGTATATGTTCAACCGATCCCTCTTCCCATCTAAAACATCAGAGACCACCAAATACAGCCAACTTTCACTAATATAAAAATCCATGAGGAATACAAAATGTTAGGATTTGCAATAGTAACAACACACACACACGGAATACACTTTTAGATAGTATATTTATTCGGAAAATATGTAGCACACTCTAATACAAAGCGTATCGCCATCAGAAAGTAAAATTAACGTTACTGTATAAATAATTGTTTCTACTTTTGGCACAAGGCCAGCAATTATCCCAGTGTATTGCTGGTACTTTATTTTATCGACCCCGTAAGGATGAAAGGCAAAGTTAACCTCGGCGGGATTTGAACTCAGACCGTAAAGGGCCGTAACTCTTTGCTGCAAAGCATGGCGCCCGAAATCTCTACCGATACTGCCAATCCTACGTTACTGTATAAATAATACAACACATCCGTAATAGAATGTATTTCACCTGCGATCATTATACAACAAAGCTAAAATAGACTACAATGTAGGGAAAACAACACACTTATAATCCTTACAGTCTCTAAATCGTGCCGACGCTCCCGCCGCCGCCATTATTTTAAAGGCATATTGGATGACATTGACGATTTCTGAATAGAAATGGTTTGAATATTTTTGAGTATAAGGATACTAGAAGACAGCTATTTTGTTGCAGAAAAACAACAGCAACAACAGCAATTATAATTTCTAGTTTAGGCACAAGCTCAGCAATTCACAGGAAGAAGAAAATCAATTTCATCGACCTCCTTCTTTACTAGTACTTTATTTTATCGACCTTAGCAGGATGAAAGGCAAAAGTGGACTGCAACAATAATGGTTTATGATTTAGGCACAAGGCCAGCAATTTTGGGGAGAGGGGAAAAGTCGATTAAATTGACGCCAGTGAATTGTTGGTGCTTTATTTTATCGACCCCGTATGGATGAAAGGTAAAGTTAACCTCGGCGGGATTTGAACTCAGACCGTAAAGGACCGTAACTCTATGCTGAAAAGCATGGTGTCCGACTCCCTACCGATACTGCCAATCCACCGCCCTGTGGAATGGAACAATAATGACAACAATTAAAACATCTTTTTCTCATTTGCTGGAGACAATATCAGAGTTAGAAAATGACAGGGCAATGAAGAAAATGCAATGATAACATATATAAAGCTGATGTTGTGCAGTTATTTCTGTTTCATGTTAACAGGATATGACAGTAACATATGTATGTCTATATATAAGTGTGAACATCGTTTAAGTACAGCTCACAAAGGCCACTGATATGATACATACATGCAGGATGTTAAAACCGAAAATTGGATGTTCTTGATTAGAGGTTCTCAACGGGGGGGCATATGCCCCCGGGGGGAGGGCGTTTCGTAGCCCCAGGGCGGCGTTATGCAGTGAGGGGGCGTTAGAGGGCAGGTTAGGGGGGGGGGGCGTTATGCAGTAAGGGGGTGTTTGAAACTTTGAGGGCGCTAGAAGCCCTTTTAGTTTGCTAAGTTTTATAAGTCACATTTGTACGTCTCTTAGACAGTCAGTGATTTGAATGAAGAAAACAAAGAAAATAAATTAAAAAAGCTTGTCAACGAATTCCCTAGGGAGATAAAAGAAAATCAAAAGAAATCAAAGAGAATGTAGGTAAGGACTACTTCAACAGAAATGACAAGAAGAAGCAATGGTGGTGAACATACACACACATACATACATACATACATACATACACACACACATATATACACATGCATACACACACACACATATATATATACACACATAGGCCGGCGTTAGTGTTTGATGAGGTTGAGAACCTGGTCAGTTTTCAGCCAGAAGTGTGGTATTTAAACTCCCTAGGTAATAAAATCTGGCGACAAACATGTTCTCCTTACCAAAAAAAGAAGACATAGATCATATCAACATCCTTACACACTTAAATATAAATGCATGAATATATAGAAATGTATAAATGCATAGCTATATACATACGTAAATGTATTTATCTATGTATGTATGTATGTAGATGTATATATATATATAACCTCTTTTATACCATAAACGTGGTTCTGTCCTTGCACGTAATTGTTTTTCACCGCTCCTATTAATGACGTATTATTCGTTTTTTCCCGTTCTTTGCCAGCGAACGTCACCATGAACCAAAGTATCGTCTTCCTGTCTTCCTCCGGTTGCAACGTTTTTTGAAATATCCAGTTCTGCGTTTACAGATTGACTTTGTTAGTTTCAGAAGATCCCGTTAAGGGTGAAAGTAGCGATTCTTTGCTTAAACTTTAATCTGTTATTTTAATAAATATTTGCTCTTCGGTTCTTATATATTTGATATATATTTTCCTTATCGAGCCCTCTCTGGATTTTAGTCTTCAATTTTATTATTATTACTATTTGGCTCCTTCGGTTGAGCACTCTACTGACTTATATTCATCATGCAGAAACAACATCTGAATATTTCTACAAAGAACATACCCGTACCAAGCAGGAAAACATACCTAAAACTCCTGATACAGAAAACAGACGCGTTCATTAAAAGGTTGCGTTGGCGTGCCTTTTACTTCGATAATCCGCGAAACGCATACAACAAGCAGGACAAATTTGGATTTAAAACCTATAATAACCCTCCGTGGAACCCAGCATTGCTACCCTTCGAAAATGATGTCTTGGAACTCATTCGGAGTATCAAATTTCGGAATAGGAGCAATTCCTTCCAGCAAGACCTGAAGAATAGAATTCGTTCTATTAAGGATTCTAACGCCGTGCACGTCCATTCCGACAAAACTGGCAACCTATATCAAGTGGAGCGCAGTACTTACCATCAACTACTACATAATGCTGTAACTAAGGATTACCGTAAAACTAATCGGTGTGTCATCAATGAAATCAACGATGCTGGGTTTAAAATCACATCTGATCTCAACATCCTGGACCGGACCGAACCCCTGGACCCTATCTCTCCCCACATTACCCTGAAAGCCCACAAATCCAATTTTCCGAACAACCCCTCTATTCGGCTTATTAACCCTACGAAGTCCGATTTAGGTAGACTTAGTAAAACGATTCTTGATAGAATTATACCTGAAATTAGAAATTTGGCCCCTCTCGCACTGTGGAATAATTCTTTCGCGGTGATTGATTGGTTCAACGGCATATGTAACAAGGAACATTGCCGTTTTATCCAATTCGACATCAACAATTACTACTCCTCCATCACTTTACCACTTCTCCTTAGAGCTATCAATTTCACTAATACACTCACAGTGGTTAAGGATTTCGAAGTTGATGTCATCCTTAATGCCCGAAAGTCGGTGATTAATTTCGACGATTCTATTTGGATTAAAAAATCCAATAGTACCCCATTCGACGTGAGTATGGGCGCCAGTGACTCTGCGGAGGTTACTGATCTTATTGGCCTTTTCCTTCTTTTCTCTATCAAGGACGAATTCCCCTACGCGGGCGGTGGTTTGTACCGTGACGATGGCCTTTTGACCATGACTAAGTGCGGACCTCGTGCTTGCGACAGATTCAGAAAAGAACTCACAGCCTTCTTTAAAGGCTTCAACCTCTCTATACAGGTTGAGGCTAATCTCTCGGTCGTTAATTACCTCGACGTTACCCTCAATTTATTGAATGGGTTGCATTACCCGTATAGAAAGCCGAATGATACGCTTAATTACATAAGTAAGCATTCCAACCATCCTGCCAGCATAACCAAGAACCTGGTAAAAAACGTTTCGTTGAGGCTTTCCCGTCTTTCCCCCAACGAGCGCATTTTCAACGACCATTCCACTTATTACAATGAAGCTCTTGCTCGAAGTGGATTTGTCGAGAAGGTAGCATATACAGAGTACGAGAATAGACCTAGAAGAAATAGATCCCGCCGCATTTGTTGGTTTAACCCACCATATAATATGGAAGTGGCCACACCATTAGCTAAGATATTTCTTTCCCTTATTACGAAGCATTTTCCCCCTACACATAAATATAGTAAAATTTTTAATAGAAACACTATTAAAATTTCTTACTCAACGACTCCTAACCTTGCACATAACATCACAGCTTCAAATTTAGCTAAAATACCTAGCCGTAGGAACACGTGCAACCCTGTAGTTAGTACTAACTGTAATTGTAGGAATCGGGCTGATTGTCCCCTATCCGGGAAATGCCTCTCTAGTAACATTGTCTACATATGTAAGGTTGTAACACCCACGTCCTGTTGGGCCTACATAGGGTTAACCGCCAATAGTTTCAAGCAGCGTCTTTACATGCATACCCATTCTTTTCGTTACCCTCTAAGAAGGAATATGACGTCACTTTCAGCTTATATCTGGAGTCTAAAAGACAACTACACCCAATATAAGTTACACTGGGAGATCCTAGCTAGGGCTAGATCGTATAACGGAAATAAAAGACCATGTGACCTCTGCCCCGCTGAGGCCCTGGAAATACTCTACGCCACAGACCACATCTTAAACAAAAAATCTGAGGCAATTTCGGCTTGTAAACATAAATTGCACAAAACTTTCCTGTATTACAGCCCTACGTTATACCCTAACGGATAGCACGATCTATACGTGGATATTTACGTCTTGATGTGGGAGCTAAGTATATGTTTTGTTTATTCCTTTACTTTTTGCATAGGTAAGTATATATTACCCGTATGTTTTGTGAAGGTATGTATACCTTCTCGTACGTATATTTGACTGTTTTGGCGTATAATTTTTACATATTCTGGTATTTAGGGCTTGGTTATGTGTATATGGGAGTTTTGCGTCTGCGTGAGTATGCAGGTTCGTACGTATGGTGGGTGCGTGTATATGTGTACTTCTTGTTTTAGTTGACTTATGTCTCCGAACCTTCATGTATTTATTTGTAGGTATGTGTGTGCGCTTGTTATATACGTATTTATTTACTTATATACGTTTATATAATTATTTATTTATTTGT
>OZ024745.1:65970340-66007840 GCA_964016885.1 Eledone cirrhosa
ATTTACGTATGTATATAGCTATGCATTTATACATTTGTATATATATACATGCATTTATATTTAAGTGTGTAAGGTTATATATATATATATATATATATATATATATGTGTGTGTGTGTAGAAGAGTGGTCTCAAACTCAAGGACATAAAAGGGCTATTACGTCCTGGAGGAGAGGCACAGTGGGCCAAACGTGGTGGTGGGTGAAAACTTTCACCAATTATAATCATTTCTACTATAGGAACGAGGCATGAAATTTGGGGTTTAGGGTTCAGTCTATTACATCGATCCTAGTACACAACTGGTACTTAATTCATCGACCCCAAAAGGATGTAAGGCAAAGTTGAGATCGGCGGAATTTGAACTCAGAACGTAAAAACGGAAGAAGTACCGTTAAGCATTTCGCCAGATGTGCTAACGATTCCACCAGCTCGCCGCCTTATTTTCACCAGTTATAATGCGATATGAAATATTGGTTCTACCGCGGGTCACAGATAAGTAGTTCGCGGGCCGCATGTGTGAGCCCCCTGTTGGAGATAAATAGATAGATAGATAGACGTGTACCAAACACACACACATTTCTTACTCTCTCTGTCCCTCCCTCTTTCTCTCTTCATTTATATATATATATATATATATATACATATATATATGTGTGTGTGTGTATGTGTGTGTGTGGAGCGTTGTTATTTGGCGTTGTTGAAAAGATCTGTTGCCTTTGACCTGGCAATAAAAAACTGTAGACAAAATTCTTTCTGTACCAAGGCACACACACACAAGTTAGTGTGTGTGTATGTATATATATATGTGTGTGTGTGTGTGTCTATCTATGTTTATATATAAGGGATGATAAAAATATTGCTTTCTCATCACCAAGCTTCTCAATTCATTCCTTACTACTTATTTTGCTACAAGGTATATTATTTTGCAAGGTACTATTTTTCCTCTGAGTTTGTGATTTCAGAGAAAGGTAAGAAATTCTTCATATTTTACATCTTTTGTATTTTGACTTTGCAGTTTCAATTGTCTATCCACTCAAAATATTACAACAGCTAACAGTGAAATATAAAATAAAAAAAAAAGAAGCTTTTTCGACTGAGATCAAATGTTTTTTTTTTATTTCAAAAATATATAATTTGAAATAACTTGCTTTTGTTTTGGACTGAAACTTTTTTGTATTTAATTCGTACGAGTATTTTTAAAGAATCTAAGATAACTTGATTTGGCCCAGTAATCTACTGATATCAAAATCAGTAGTATATTGAAAAATGGAAAAATAGGGTAGAGGGGCGTTTCGTGATTTCGAGGGGCAAAAGGGGGCGTTTGGCCAAAATGGGTTGAGAACCTTTGTTCTAGTTGGTTAATGCATACTATGCTGATGATGGTAGATTATCTAACTGTCTTGATGATGAGAATTCAGTTGGTCATTCAACCCAACATCACACTCATTAATTAACATGTAAGTGGTTGCTCACTCTATAGATATGTTCCCAGGTTGAATCAGTGTATAAATAATAGACAGGTTTCCAAACAGTTTTTTCTACTCAATTACACACACGAGGCTTGGGTATGATACTAACACAAGATACCATGCATTAAGATCGAATCCAGGTCTTTATGATTGTAGGTTTTTCTTAATTATTCGGTCATACTGTTCATGCATACAATGTTGACTTAGGGACCCTACAAGTCGTCTCCTTTTCTGACATATATCTGAGACTAGGTTATCTACATTCATCTATCTATGTTTGGAATGTTATACCACAGTGTAAAGGAAATTTTACAACTACTTTTAACATATCGAGATACCACTTAGATTCTCCCTAGTAATCTCATCATTGATGGTAGTTTACTATACATGCATAATGTTTTGGTATTCCTGAAGCTATACTTAGTTACTAATTTAGTTAATTAACGACTGAATAGTTTCTCAAATGTTGACTCCGCTTAAGCCATTTCATCATTAATACTGATTTTGTTTGGCCAACAACAAGCCTTTCGCTCTTACACAATAATCTTTATTGACTTCTTAATCGGAATTATTCATTAATTTCACTTTTTAATGAAAACAATGAGATTTAAGGTATTTGTTTTTAGCTCAATTGTGAAGATTCTGGTTTTAATTAAATTGGGAAATATTACCAATCAATAAGAACACGTAAAGACAGAAATACTCGGTAATAATGTATGCAAATTCAATCGGGAATATTTACTCTTTTTTTTACCAATGAAGAATACACGAATAAATGTGGTCATGAATTAATTGACCAAAGAACGGTAGGAATAACAACAATGGTACAATACTCATTGGATTAAAAATGTGTTTCTATTTCAACCAAAATAACTGCAGATGATCTAAACATATTTTCATTTTAGTGATATATCAGTGACGTCATAAATTGTATCTGTCTTGAGATCATCGAAATATATCAGTAAACATTTCTTGTATTAAATAGTTCTTTGAATGAGGAAATAATAATGTTAAATGTTTAAAGAATGACATAAAACTATAGCGCATTGATGCATTGGATATTGTTTTGACCTAGACCTGTACAGAACTTGCTCAATGACATGGGTGAAAACTGAGATTAGAGCAAACGCAACACCATACGACCGTGAACAACAATATCCAAATACAACAAATAAAATATAAGTTATTCAAGAAAATCAACATAAACACGTTAAAAAAAACTTATATTTAAAGCGCCTTGACCACGCACTGACGGTCCTGCTAGAATTGTTACTTGCAAATATTAAACATTGCTAATTAACATTTAAGATGTAATAGGACAATAGCAAATATCTCATCCGGAGGCATAGTCCATATACGTCCATATATATATGTGTGGTGTGGTGTGGTGTGTGTGTGTGTGTGTGTGTGTGTGTGTGTGTGTGTGTGTGTGTGTGTGTGTGTGTGTGTGTGTGTGTGTGTGTGTGTGTGTGTGTGTGTGTGTCTGTGTGTGTTTGTGTGTGTGTGTGTGTGTGTGTGTGTGTGTGTGTGTGTGTGTGTGTGTGTGTGTGTGTGTGTGTGTGTGTGTGTGTGTGTGTGTCTGTTTATCCCGGGTTCAATCGGGGGTAACCACAGTAAGTAATTTACTCAATACATAGCAGAATATAGATATTTAATATAGAAAAGGCTTCTCAGGTCTAGAACTGTTTCATTCGGAAGAAATCATCAGGAAAGCCCCTGATGATTTCTTCCGAATGAAACAGTTCTAGTCCTGTAGAAGCCATTTCTACATTATATATATATATATGTGTGTGTATACTTACGGTGATCATGTTGACTAACTGGGGTTACGTATGCAACGCACCTATCATTGAATAGTGATGCAATTCAAATTAAGCACTCAACGTTAGGAGGTATTTCAAATCTTTGATGGTATATCATTAATCAGTAGTCATATGTTTATAGTTAATGGATACATCATTATATGACACGATATTTGTGTGTGTATATATATATATATATATGTGTGTGTGTGTGTGTGTGTGTGTGTGTGTGTGCGTGCGTGTGTGTGCGTGTGCGTGTATGTACTTGTGTGCTATGGAAGCAGCTAATTGTCTAGGATATATATATATACAGATATATTTATACATATATAACTTTAATATATATATATATATATATATATATATATATATATATATATATGGTTTGTTGGTTCACCACCGGATAGAATTGGTCATTCCGTATGGTCAATCCTGATGCAATATTATGGAAAGTACTCAACGCAGTGCAGTTCACCCGTCTTCGTTTGTGTAGTTGGTGGTGCGAATACGGAGTTAATTATTATGAATAAAATAATAGGAGGCTGGACTGGTGTAAATCCTTGAAAAGTTTATTATACTATGATCATTTCAATGACCGGGTTCCGTATGAATCCGGTGATATCATCAGGTATTTGAAATATAACAAAGGAATATATAAAAATCCATGGGTCCGAAAATCAGAGACAGAGAGGACGACTGACCAACTAGCTGTTTTCACCTCGGTCAGTCGTCCTCAAGTGATGGCAACTCGGTCTACTAATGAACATTTGGTGAAGGGGCGAAGGCTTATAGTGTACTACCACCTCTCCGTCAGAGAAGAAAAAAAGAGAAGAAAGAAAGAAGAAAAGTCAGCGTAAGGGTCACACTACAGTCAGGCAAGAAAACGCCGCGAAAAATGTTATTCCAAAGAACCTATATTTTAACAAAGGCATATATAATGGGTGTCTGTATGGTCAAATGTGTGAACAGAAAATTGGAACGTTAACTTATGTTAAGAGTTAAAGGATGAAATTAAATTAAATGTTAAAAGAAATTTTTTAAATAATTAGAAAATTAATAGAAAATTAAAGGTTTGTGTTGCGGGATTTATTTATTGAAACTACAGAGAGAGTCTTATATGAAAAAGTTTAAGTGTATTATTGGGAATCCCTATAAGTTATCAAGGTGGGATATAGAGTAAAGATTAAAGCCTTCAATTGAAAAACCTAGCCAGCACCTCCTAACCACGTGATTCACACTGAGTTCTGGGACCCGAACTTACACTAGGTACCACCATCGTATCTATCACACACATACACGTAAATACTCAGAACTACATCAAAATTTCCTTTTTTTATATAATCAGGACGAGACGATAACTTGTTTGGTGTTATTTATTTTATTTAATGCCCCACTCCATAAATAATAAAATCGAAATACATTTGGTGAAAAGGATTTATTTGTGAATATAATTTGTCACATTTCATTAAAAAACATCGCATAAACTTAAAGCAGCACACCATTACATACCACAATTTTATGTATTTTCCATTAGCAATAAAATCTGTGATAAAAAGAAGTCATGGGCGGTGCGAAATTCTGTTTGGCATTTTATTCTGTTGCTGTTTATATAGGAATCTTTTTCAATTAACGGCATTTGATTACCATCAGTTTTATCGAATTAAGCTTCGAATTTAGCGTCGTCCATGACAGCAGATAATTTCCATTCCATTATTTCTAAAAGAAGCTTATCTAATAAGCAGAAGCTACAAAAGTGTTCAATACATTTTCGGACTGTAACCTTTTATCCACCATTCTACAATACAAGAAATATGTTTTATTGTTGTTTTCCTATAACTGAAATAATACGTATATATACACCCTATAAATTTAATCAATAGAAACACTGCTCCCACATATTTAATTAAAGGAAGCCGTAGCTTGCCTGACCTTCAAGTGCCCATAAACAGAAAAAAGATTTATTGTCATTATTGATGGAATAAAATCAATCTTATCTATCGTTAACAGAGTTGATGGTTTTTATTGGAAATAATACTCGTTGAATAAATAAAACAAAACGATATTCACGTTTGATTAAACTGATACTATAAAGAAAAGTTAAAGACTGAATTATCTCAAAAGATTAACTTTTATTAGAATGCATGAACATGCAGTCCAACTCTTAGAAAATCAACAATTATATAAAATTAGTCGTAAAACCAAATAAACTTTTGAAAATTAAAATTGAATAATGAGATTTAAAATACACGAGCAAATAAAATCTAACAAATATAACAAATCTCAACTTCATGTAATTGCCTTAAAGCTAATTTACCTCAAGGTCTTTCTATGCTTTCATTGTTCTTGTACATTTTAGTGCTTCGTTCTAGAACGTTGAAATAACATGTCATTAAAACAATCCATAGTCTGTATCTTCTCTTAATTTTCTTCAAGTTCATTGCCGACATTATTTCAAGGGATTTTTATTTCTCATGAAATTATTATAGAAAATTAACATGTCATCTTTTACAAGAATGCAAATCATATTATTTTCATTAACACATTGTGATCTGAATGAATAACATTTTTTGAAACAATGATAGACTAATAGTCTCCCATATAATATATTGATATTAAAACATAGAATGTTTAATTTTTCATATTATACATTAACGATTTAACATGATATTGTAATAATATAAATATGTTTCTTCCTTTCTTCTTGAGCAAAATGCAAAGGTTTCCATCAAAGAGTTATGTGTAGTTTAATTTGCCCAGTAGGGATACACTGATAAGCATTTTGGCTGATATCGATTAATGCAATTGTGATATGAAAATACGTATGATGATAATATATTAAAATATTTCCTAATTACTCAGTTATAATGATGCTATTTGAGAGCAGATTATGACAAAATTAAGCTGATTTCACCATGGTCTCTTCTTTGTAATGTCATTGAGCTGTACCATTCAATAGCAAACCCAACAACGTTCCACATTTTGTGCCTACACATAGGGTTGTTTTCTTTAATGATTGTGTCACGTTAATGCCAATATTTGTAAACTGAGTAGATATATTGACAAACCAAAAGTAAAAAAAAGAAATATATTTAACAATGTAAGCACAGAAGCCTACACATCGTACCTATGAACATATTTGTTGTTAGCTATATGAACTGTGCCTGTTTATTCTCCCGTATCCATGAGCGACGATGACATATTAAATGACCAAGCTAGTTACTATAGTGGATTCACATAAATTGGATTCCAAAATGTAACGTGATTTCTAGTCAGGCTGGTAAGTTAGCGGTTGATTGCTTGTGATTTTTTAAATGAACCGGACGAGCTGATTTTGAATACCCTTACATAAACATGTAATCAGCATCATTATATTTTTTATAATTAATTTCTTTTAAAAAGATGAATTAAACTCATATTTTCTCAGCTAAGTAGGTGGGTCCCTTTTTTACTTTGACAAATTTAACTTACATGAAATTATGCCACAAGGGAATTCCCAAGAAATTTCCATTTGTATAGATCAGTGAATTCAAGCAATAGGAAATTATTCATATAACATTGGTGGGCTTAGATTGTATATTCTATTAAATAATATCACTACTAAATGCTGAAGGCCAACTCGACACACGTAAACATTGAATTCAACAAAGAAAGCCATATTCATTATGGCATGGCATTCAGTTTAATCGTATGCAGCCTTTAAAAGGTTTAGCTATAAACTAGCATGTTCGGTTATTCTTGGCTGAGATGTGTAGTAGATCAAATTAGCTTCGGTCTTATACCTTCAACCCTATAAGGATGAAAAGAAAACGTTTAGATTTGACAGGGTTAAACTTCAGATGTAAAGATGTAAAGAAACTTACTAAATACTAAATAAGTTGTTAAATCCGGTCTTCAGCTATTTAATCAATTCTGCATAATGAGAGCGACATTTATGAGTTATAAAAGGCAGATACAAACACTAAAATATGTACTAATGTTCCTGGAATATATTTTGGAATTCTTGGTAAGGATTCCCAGGTATGCACTACCATCAATTTCCTCATGATAAAAATGTATAGTTCATGGGTTAGCAGCCATCTTCCCTTCTTTCATACAAAACACATTAAATCCTGATTGATTAAATGTCTAAATGATCATATTTTTGTATGTCATTGTCAACATGATCATATTTTCGTATCAACCTCACAGTTAGATATGTAGGATTGATTGATTTTTTACATCTATATAACATTTCGATACGTTTTATCTCTCATCGTCATGAAATGCTTTATTACAGGACGAACATATTATAGCAAACGGAAATCAAACATGCATTTGTAGCTTATTGGATTAGATTTTTATTCTTAGGTTAGGAATACAGGTATCTAGATCAAATATATTTTGGTACTATTTACAACTCTACGCCTGGTAAAAATCGAGATTCAGATCGATTGAAAACTACTATATGTGTGAATATTAGTATGTAATTTTTTTATATCTAAACCTGTAGTTTATATTTCAGAATGTTGTTTTAGTGAGAAATCATTCTCCCTTAAAGAACTTGTATATATTAATAAAAAGTCCAATATATCAAAAGCATTATGCATACATGTAGTGTATATACATCTATCTATATATCTATCTATCTATATATCTACCTATCTATCTACCAACACAACGGAAAATACTGTATATATATATATATATATATATATATATATATATATATATATATATATATATATATATATATATTAGAAAATGAGTTTTTTTTTACAAAATGAAAAAATATGAGATGTCCTACACGAGTGAAAAAATAGGAAAAAAGATGAAATCGAAAATGCAACTGGAGTCTTTTTAAAAAGTATTTATTTGGTTCCTTTACCGGTTTCGCAGTTCTTGTGCTTTTCAAAAGTAGAATTGAGATGGAGGGTTTGTGGTTTTTCTCGCATCTGATGTTACTTCTGTTTTATATGGAAAAAAGTGGCTCGAAATGCTAGGTTTTTAGAAAATTGACACCAACACCACAATACTCTAACCTCAATGAGATAAATGACGATATCTCACACTTGTGTAGAAAATACATCTCACAGAGGAATCTTTTGGCAAGGAGAATAACGACCAATCAATTGTACGGAATAAAAGCAGCTACAACCCAACAAAGGGTAGGAACAGAGTTCTGAACAAATTTTGTGACCACATAACAACTTTCCCATACCATGAACTACCGCAACTTAAACCCAAACCCAAAACGAGTCGAAGGGAATGGGAGATTATCCCTGAACTAAAAAGCAATACTAACATTGTAGTTAAAGAAGCGGACAAAGGAAGTACTGTCGTCATTATGGATGCTGAACAATATAAAAATTCTATGTTCTCTCACTAACTACTATGAAAGAGTAAAAAACTACCAGCAATCAAAAACGATGACCAGATTAAACACATTCATTTGTCGATACCAGGAAGACTTAACTAAAAAGGAACGTGATTATTTAACACATTTTGAATTTAAAACCAGCAACCTTTACGGAATTCCGAGGATCCATAAGTGTAAAATAATTAACGATGCCTGTAAAGAATCCTCCTCAACCTGCGTGAACACACAATACCCCACTAACCTTAAGTTAAGACCAATTGTAGCGGGCCCACAATGTGAAACACACAGACTAAGCAACTTTATAGACATACTACTAAAGCCAATTCTCAAACACATACCAAGCCTTGTAAGAGACGATCTGGACCTCTTAAACCATCTCCCCAAACATGTCAACAACGACACTATTATTGTGTTTTTCGATGTAGTGAATCTCGATCCCATACCAATAGGGACTAGAAGCAATAGGATTCTGGCTAGAGAAATATCCCATTGAGATACATGACAGAATAGAAAAAAGCTTCATCACCGAACAACTTTTTTAATTTCGATGGCAACACTTACAAGCACATATCGGGGACTGCGATGGGTACAAAAGTCGCTCCAACTTATGCTAACTTAGTCATGGCATACTTGGAAGTCCAGATATATGAACACTCCAAATCAAAATACGGATTGAACTTCCACAAATATTTATCAGAGAAATGGAAACGCTACTTGGATGATTGTCTTATTCTTTGATCTCACACACTCGACCAACTAAAAGATTTCAAAAATTTAATTAACGGCATCAATGACCACATCCAATTCACAATGGAATACAGCCAAGAGCAACTCCCATTTCTTGACATCTTAATCATAAAAAAGACACAAATATTGAAACTGACATACACTACAAACCAACAAATTCCAAACAACACCTGCTATTCACCTCCAACCATCCAAAGCACACGAAGACGAACATCCCTTTTAACCTAGCAAGAAGAATTTGCACAATTGTCTCCACGCGAAATAGAAGACTTCAAGAATTAATGGAAATTCTGCGCGAAAGACAGTACCCACCATTAATAATAAATAATGGAATAGAAAGGGCTAAAGCAATAGGCATTGATGAATTACGAAAACAGAAACAAATTCAAGGTACGTCGAATATTCTATCATATATCTCAACACACAATCCAAGAAATGCGGAAGGTTACAACATTATTCACAAGAACATCCCACTATTGAAACAAGACCCAAGAATGAAAAAAGCTCTTGAAAGACACAAAATAATCAAAAGCAAAAGACAGCCGAAATCACTAAAAACATTACTCACCAATGCCAAATTACCTACCACAAATCCCCAGCAGCTGTCAAAAAATGTGGTTGCACTAGTTGTGGAACCTGCACTCACCTCATTGAAGGCAACACGTATACATTTCAACCAGGACAAAATTTTGTTGTAAAAAATAACTTCACTTGCTCATCAAAAAATGTTCTTCATGCCATTAAATGTAAAGGATGCAATGAAGATTATATAGGTCAAACTAAACTCACACTCAGAAATAGAATGACAGATCATCGCCAACAATTACGAGACCCTATCACAAGACAGATACCACTCAGTGCACATATGCGCAAATGATAAGACACCCAAAATCCAAATCTTCCCACTTTATCTTTGCACTGACAATACAACAGAACAAATACGAATAAATAAGGAAAATATGTTTGTTCAAAAATATAGACCAGCATTAAATATAGTTTAATATACATTATATTAACACTATAACATGCTAACCATCCAAACAGACACATACATACACACACACATAACACCTATATTCGAAAATAAAAACCAGAGCTAAATAAACCTTAACATAATTTGATACTCTAACACCTTGACATGCTAACCATACCGCTCTCACACACACACACATAACTCCCTCTCCATTTCTACTAACGGAATCATTTCCCTACACACACACATACACACACAAAATAAAATATATATATTCTCTCCATCTTAACATGCTAACCATACTCCCACACACATAACACCCATACACACACATAACAACCCCCACCCCACACCACAACTCCCTCCCCCATTTCTATTAATAGAATCATCTTCCTACACACACACACACACACACCATCACACAAATAAAAATACATATCTGTACTTTTTTTATTTCAATAGAAAGTCTGAATTTTGACACCCAGCACATCAGCCATACTCACTGAACCAGAACAATTCTCCCCATCCCTTTTTTCTTGACCATTATCTTTTGTTTGGCACAAAATTCTCTAAATGGCTACAAAAAAATTCCCCAATACGGGCGCGAAATTTAATGTACTTGTTCACGTGACAGTCATAATTTCAATTATAACCAATCAAATTATATTTATAGAAAAAACTTCTTGAGGCACTTTTATTAAGTAAAAAGAAATTCAAACACAAAGTGGCGCGAAAGTTGATGTGCTTATATCACGTGACTGCATCAACCAACCAAATTACTTTTCTAAAAACCTAGCATTTCGAGCCACTTTTTCCATATAAAACAGAAATAACATTCGAACACCAAACAGATGCGAGAAAAACCACAAACCCTCCATCTCAATTCTACTTTTGAAAAGCACAAGAACTGCGAAACCCTTAAAGGAACGAAATAAATACTTTTTTTAAAAAGACTCCAGTTGCATTTTCGATTTCATCTTTTTTCCTTATGTATATATATATATATATATAATTACAACAGTGACATAAACAGGTACTCACGTTTCGTGAGACTCAGAACCCAACGATACCTGAGTACATGTTCATGTCACTGTTGCAATTATTTATACTAAACTCGTCCTATAGACTGGGTGCTCTTACTGGGTGCTCTTAGTATAAATAATTACACAGTGACATGAACATGTACTCAGGTATCGTTGGGTTCTGGGCCCTACGAAACTTGAGTACCTGTTTATGTCACTGTTGTAATTATATATATATATATATATATATATATATATATATATATATATATATATATATACATAAGGAAGAATGATGAAATCGAAAATGCAACTGGAGTCTTTTTAAAAAAGTATTTATTTCGTTCCTTTAACGGTTTCGCAGTTCTTGTGCTTTTCAAAAGTAGAATTGAGATGGAGGGTTTGTGGTTTTCTCAACAGCAGAGAGAGCACAAAGAGCAATGCCCTCTCTCTGCTGTTGAGCACCATAAATATATATATATATATATATATATATATATATATATATATATATATATATATATATATATATATATATATATATATATATATATATATATATATATATATATATATATTGAGTTGAGCACCATATATATATTTGGATTTTAACGTTTAAACCTGTCTACGGAACAGGTTTGATTTTGAAATTTAAATTTGTCCAAGCACTACGGCCATTGCCAATATGATTTGTTTTTATTGATTTATTATCTTAAATCGAGACAGGCAAAATGTATTATTATTATTAGTATATTTCAATCTAGCTAACTTGGTCATTTACAATACAAACATGAATATGTTGGTATTTGTGTTTATCAAATATATTAATTTATATTAACTTGTATTACACGGCTCAGAAATACTTCTTTCTTTGAGCTATTTCATTGTAAAAGACTGCCTGAGTTTTGAACTCATTATTATTGATAGTATATATATATATATATATATATATATATATATATATATATATATATATATATATATATATATGGGAGGTAAGTGTGTGTTTAAGTGTGTGTATGAAATCCAATACTTATGAGCAACATGTCAACAAATTTCAAAATACAAATATTCTGAATACTGACGAATACTTTCTTATTTGTGAATCGACATGTGTGGCTTTCATCATGACATTTTCCCCGAGTCCTCTTTACAAAAATTCCTGTTAGCTACAATAAATACTTGTCAATACAATGAGTGTTTCTTTATCCGTTTCACATTTTAAATGATAAACATCAGTAACAATGATGCCTTTAGATACATAGCCGACGAGTCCTATTTGTATATTATATTTCATATTAAAAAATAAATATACTGAAAACAATACGTATAATAAAACAGGAATATTTGTTAATGTTGTTTAATAGTCAAAAGGAAAGGAGATGGAGATTTGATTTAAGAAATATCCGCTTTTTTAATTGTATTTATGATATGCAAATTAAAAGTAGCACAGTCAATGTTTACAGAATTCACTTTTTTTTTCTCGATCCCATTAATATTTTTTCTGTCTCGCATACCATTTTCTAGTCATGAATATATAATCTATGCTGGATATGCTCTGCTAGATATAAAAACCGCAGCTCACACTTTTCCATTTTTTTTTTTTTTTTTTTCGCTTTTCAAGGGAGATTTGGTTCCTCAGCTAGAATGCTGAGTGACTCGTCATTATAAAACGAGTTCTTGACACATATATTATCCAACTTAGTGTTTTGAATAGTTCCAGCACTTTTTGTATTTCACATTTAGACTTCGTGACTACACATTATTCCACCATGTCTGAATTTCTATAGGAACCGTTCGATTTGTACCATTCGGAGTTATCTAGACCATACGTTATATAAAAGATACAAACCTTCTGAGAGAGTTCCCTGTGTGATAGTTTTAGAAATAGAACATTCTAATCTTGGGTTATTTAGTCTATATAATAATTGTTTCTACTTTAGGCACAAGGCCAGCAATTACCCAGTGTATTACTGGTACTTTATTTTATCGAACCCGTAAGGATGAAAGGTAAAGTTATCCTCGGCGGGATTTGAACTCAGAATGACAAGGGCCGTAACTCTATGCGTCAAAGCATGGCGTCCGACCCTCTACCAATACTGCCAATCCACTGCCACAATTCACTATATAATAATTGTTTCTACTTTAGGCACAAGGCCAGCAATTACCCAGTGCATTACTGGTACTTTATTTTTATCGACCCCGTAAGGATGAAAGGCAAAGTCAACCTCGGCGAGATTTGAACTCAGATCGTAAAGGGACGTAACTATGCTGGAAAGCATGGCGTCCGACCCTCCACCGATACTGCCAATCCACCGCCCTTGTATAATTGTTTCTACTTTAGGCACAAGGCCAGCAATTATCCAGTGCATTACTGGTACTTTATTTTATCGACCCCGTAAGGATGAAAGGCAAAGTCAACCTCGGCGGGATTTGAACTCAGATCGTAAAGGGACGTAACTATGCTGGAAAGCATGGCGTCCGACTCTCCACCGATACTGCCAATCCACCGCCCTATATAATAATGATAGTAAATTCACGTACTTTAGAGGTTAGGATATTCGTATCATGATAGTAAGGTCGTGACTTCGATTCCCGGCTGCAGGATTTGTCCTTTAGCAAGTAACTCTATTTCACGTTGCTCCAGTCTACTCAGCTGGCAAAAATGAGTTGTATCTGTAATTCGAAGGGCAAGCCCTCTCATATTCTGTGTTATACTAACTCGCCTTGAAACTTTCGTTAAGGGTACACGTGCCTGGGAAATGCTCAGCCACTTGCACGTTATTTTCACGAGTAAGTCAATGGTAACTTCATTTTCTGTCTATATCATACACTATTTTCTCACATCTCTATGCATACGTAATTCATTATGTATATTAACTGTATTCCCTCTGCACTGTGTAAAAGACCGAGAGATCGGCTTCGTATACACGATGGTTGTTGACATTTCAAAGCAGTGATTCAGCTATGTAATTTAAGATAGTAAGAGTAGTCGACGTCACTTGGCTTAAATGTTTAAAGTGCCTTGCCTGTATCTAGGAGATATGGGATTCAATTCCTCACAGTAGCCGATAGCAACTTATTTTTCCGTCTTTAAGGTTCTTCGCCATATTTTATAAGCTATTTTATAGCATATTTCATAAAGAGAAAGTGAGATCATTTTCTCATAACCGCATAATATTCATTTAATTAAAAATTCTGTTCACTTACTAAATTCCAGACCACAAGGCACTGGTCAAGTCGAAGCTATGGTAAAAGATATTCTTCCTCAGTGCCTAGCGGGTAATTCAACTCCGTAATCATATTCCTGCGAAGCAAACCTTTTAATCCAAGGTCTATGTTAGTGTTATTAAAATTATTGCATATCCAAAATAGTAATTTGCAATCCAGTTATGGGATAATTTCTTAACATTTTACACACCAATGAATCATATCTTTGCTTTTGTATTTAAACTAATATTGATGAAATTTACATATTATTCCGTTAGAGAGTAAAATGAATTAAGACAATTATCATAATACAGTTTTTTTTTTGTGACTCCAAGTACGTTAATCGCAATGCGACGCATTCGTGAAATGTGAAATATCAGTACAAGAAATTTGGTTGTAGTTCTCGTTTGATGGCATACGTGTTTTGTTTCCTTCAACTATGTGATTTTATAAACTGTGAGATTATGCCAAGACGCTTCAAATGTTTTGGCATCAACTTGCAAAAATTACCATATTTATCAATGCTAAAGGTAGCTATTGATTAACATCAGTTATCATCGTCCGGTAGATAGTGATATCTTCACTGTTAAAATATAATATCGCATATGTAAGGTTAAACATGAGAGAAACAGATACTGTACAACCTGCAACTGCAATATGGAGTTATAGATAAAAGTATAACACGCGCTTTACTACAATAGCTCACTATTGAATTTGAACAAAATATATGTCAGAAATCCAATATTGGATGAAGTATCAGTAGTTTTGGTTTGCCATAATTGTAAATTACAATCATTTGAAAATAAACGACGCCTAGATATCTAGCTGCACCCGTATATTCATGACATTGCTCCCTCTATACGTATCGACAATGGAATTCCCCAAACTGTTCGCATTGGTATAGAAATTGTTTGCATATGAAAACTACAATGCAGATGAAATAAATATATTTTATTCCACACAGATTTGCTTTTCCTCACCTCGTTTTTTAGCTTCACACATCGAATACCAAATTGATTGTATGACTACTATAAGAAGTTGAGTTTTACAAATAAACTGTTGATAATTTAATCTAATCGCATGAATTCGAGAACGCTATGAATGGACTCTGTCAGAACAAACCAATACAACAGACGCAAAATTACAAATGCCCTTTTAGTGTGAGCAGTACTGACAGAGAGAGAGGGGGGAGAGGGGGAGGGAGAGAGGATGAGAGAGAGTATCTGTGAGAGAGAGAGTAAGAGAGAGTATGTGTGAGACAGAGAGAGAGTGAGAGAGAGTATGTGTAAGAGAGAGAGAGAAAGAGTGAGAGAAGGTATATGTGAGAGAGAGTGAGAGAGAGTATGTGTGAGAGAGACTGAGAGAAATATTCTATTACTTTCATTTTCATTAAATCACAATTTCATGATTCTAAGTTTTGGGAAGAGAAGAAACAACTTATTTCATATATCAACACTAAAACATTTCAAACTTTTATTAGCTTGTACCAATCATGTTTCTATGACTAGATTCAGTTAGGGGTTAAAAATAGCTGTACCCGTTACAATTAATATTATCTATGTATATGTTTGTTTTTTATCGATAATGGGATTATGAGATACAAAGTTATCTCTAGTCTCTTTTGATGTCACAAAACACATCTATGAGTATAACATATACAAGTAAATATATATAATCATATGAATGTCTTTAAAAATAGTTTACATATTTTACAAATGTTAATAGCCGATTAAGAGAAAGTCATACGAGCGAAATACACAAGCGTTTAACTTATTGAACAAGCAGCTGATTGGTTCTTGGTTTTAATCTTTTTTAAAGGAACGGCCTGAATCAGCGGACAAGCATGAGCTCGTTTTAACCATTTAACGCATTAATAACTGGAATAAGCTCCACACCACCGTGGTAATTTCTGATATATTATGGAAGATAAAAAAGAGAAAAAGGATTACAGGAAGTTATATATTGCCAATTGTTCAGCCGCTTACTTTATTTTCCGGTGTTTATTCATTACACTGATAAATGGGAAAATAACTGCAAATAGATTTCCGATCAAAATATTTCCTATCATGTTTATTGATTATATGGTTATTAATATATTTCTATGGTGGCGTAAAGTGTTAACACCGAATATATCGTCGTCAACATCATTATCCCCATCATCATTATCCCCATCATCATCAGCAGCAGCATCAATATTAGCATCACAACCACGTATTACTTCATAAGAACAACCACTCAAATAAAATAAATAACGACAATCATCAAAATGATAACAATAAAGATGTTCTACTCTTCAACATATTAGGGATGATTATGATATCCCGCCGAGGTTAACTTTGCCTTTCATCCTTACGGGGTCGATAAAATAAAGTGCCAGTAATATACTGGAATAATTGCTGGCCTTGTGCCAAAAGTAGAAACAATTATGATAATGATGATGATGATGATAATGATGAGGAGGAGGATAAGGAGGAGGAGAATTAGGGTGGGAGTTGATGGTAATAAGAGTAATACGAAACTCAAAAAAACATTTTATCATAATCGGATGAAAAAGCGCATTATTCAACAGTCCACGTACATTTCATTGCTAAATGGAAAGAAAACATACAATGAATTATAAAAATCATTAACATCTTTATTCACAATAAGTACATTATAAAATATATAAAACTGTAAACACTAATAAAGCTATTTATTTCTTTTCACAAGTTCATTAAATTTACAATGAGATTCTAATTTCAAAATAATTAAGTTTTTATCTATTGTCCTGTCAAATACGTTCTCACAGGTTTTGAAGTAACTCATTTAGAAATGTATTTCATCTGCTCAGCGGAGAGTATAAACAAATTATATAACAATCAACTGAAAACTGAACATAGCATTCAAACAAGTTTTACAATTTTAAATACGTAAAACGCTTTTACTTATATATGTTTTTTTTAATACATAGCTTGCATAGAAGAACTTTTTTTTCGATTTTGAATTGTTGCAGGTTCTTCTTCTTCTTCTTCTTCTTCTTCTTCTTCTTCTTCTTCTTCTTCTTCTTCTTCTTCTTCTTCTTCTTCTTCTTCTTCTTCTTCTTCTTCTTCTTCTTCTTCTTCTTCTTCTTCTTCTTCTTCTTCTTCTTCTTCTTCTTCTTCTTCTTCTTCTTCTTCTTCTTCTTCTTCTTCTTCTTCTTCTTCTTCTTCTTCTTCTTCTTCTTCTTCTTCTTCTACTTCTTCTTCTTCTTCTTCTTCTTCTTCTTCTTCTTCGTCCACTTATTCATGAAAGGATCGTAGGGACAGACCTGAGCATGATGATTGGATAACATCCATGAGCTCGGTTGGATTCGCTTGGAGATCCAGCTAGATCAGTTGAAGACGGTTGCTTCAGACAAGACTTGCTGAAATGTTTATGATATCAGCAATGTAGTCTCCCTACCTCTCGAGGCTGCACCTCTCTGAAGAGAGAAAAACTCCTGATGCGTTCCTGATAGCAGGTGTGGAGGTGGACGTCTCATTATGAAGTTACCAAAACACTTTATTTGCTGAACTGAAATGCGAATCTAGCTTAAGCCTGAAGACTATCAATGTCTTAACCTTTGACGCCTTTAGTGTCTTTGCTGCGATCTGTCATTCTTGCTTTATCGGGATGGAATGATTTTAGATCAATACAAATACTTTAAAATAAATCTAGGAACCTCGTAAAACAAGGAACTATTTCATGCGGGTTTGGGCATCAAAAGAGTTATAATACTACCCAAGATTGGGATCTGTAATTCTGAATAGGATTCGGTGTGACAGAGTGTGTGATAAGGTTAGATCACTGAATTACGGGTACTGTCCATATCTCGGTCTTTCAAACACTTTCCGTCTACACAATTATACTCACAAGTTATGGGCTGGTCCGAAGCTATGGTAAATAACACTTGTCCAAGATGCCAAACATTAGAAGTAAACCCAGGACTTAACGATTCCTGCTACATCCGTTTGTTGAATTCACAGACAGCATTAGAGCTCAGTTTTCTCATATTTCTCGATTTGTTGATAGAGTATATTTTTTATTGTTTCAGTTCAGCAAGTAAAGTTGAACGATATCACGATACATTTCGAGGTTATCAGAATTCTCCACAACGTTTAGGATGATGTTCAATCAGAGATCCTATAATACTTTCCAGTGGTGACCACCTCTTCTGTTTTCTAAAATACATTATCGAATGTGTGTTTCCATTTCCATGTTAGTAGGGGGTTATTTGAATAGTCAGGGCTTCTATTTCTAGTTTATCGACCATGACTGACATTACTCCCACGTTAGCTCATGTCAGATGTCATTTAATAATTAAATTAACACATTTCAGTATATTAAATTTAGTTCTGTTCATATAACTGAGTTTTCAATTTTTATCAGTTCTTAAATTGAGATGTTTATTAATTAAAATATTTGCTTTTGCAGAAGGAGCTTAGTTGATCGCATCGCTTCAAGGATGTTGTAGGTTCAGGGGAGCGAAAATGCAAAGTAGATTTTGGAGAGATTTGAAATTAAAATGGGGAAGGAAATAATTAAATTTAGCACAGCGATATCCTGTGTTGATTCACTCACTGTCTTTCTTCAGTTCTCAACTGTTTCCTACCCTATATTAATCCAAAATAATAATTCCCCAAAATAATGATTGATCTGAAAGCCACCCGATACATAATTTACACGTAATAAGATATTTCCTTTATCAATCTTATAGCTCAAGTAAAATATTTCACACTTTTACCGTTTAATCTTGTCATGATTATGACCGACGCAATCAAATATGGACATTTTTAAATGCTGTTTTACAATATTTTCGTTCAAGACAAGTAAACTTTCATTTATGACATAGTAGGATACAATAGAAATTTATTCATTACAATAGTAGTTTATAGTAGCAAAGACTAATTGATTTGGATTTATCTTATCTTTTGATAGTTCTATCCCATAGGAAAATCAATATATAGGTGACCAGAAATCAGACAAAAAATTAGATATGTAGATACAGAATGGTGGGGGGCATAGCTAGGGATTAAAAGGGATATATATATATATATATATATAGATAGATAGACTGCCACACACACCTCTAACGAGGAAAAATCAATAAAACATAAAAGAGAACGCCGTGAAAGAGGATTTTCTTAATGTCATTTACGGTAGTTTGGTGCATACATTATGCCATGTAACATAGTAGAAAGGAATGCAATAATAAACGATTGAGAATTTAAAAACAACTTAGACAAAGATATCAATGAGAATAACATAGGATAAATTATAGATAGATTTTGCAAAACATTAAATGTCAAGACGAAAATGTAACAAGACTAAACGATATTTCTAAGAATAATTTGTTAAGCATAACTTTTGCGAAAACACAGTATCATTTGTTCTCAAATATAAATGGAACCTACTTTTTTAACAATGCCATACTATTTATTTCATTTTTGTATCAGCCAATAATTGTATGATCACTGATTTTTTTCTCATCCTATACTGTATATACAAGGAACCTGGCTGGAATGGAAGCAATACAGAGAAAAGAAAATCAAATATCCAGTCTTGGGAACTTGGGTTAAGTTTCCAGTACTCTCACTGTATGCAACAACAATGTACACCTCTTCCGCTTAGCACTTACCATGTAAGTGTCTTGAAAATAAACAATACGAAAACGTGTCCGGATACACATGTTTATAATGTAAATATTGATAACACAAGCCCAGACACATATACACATACAAGTCACACACACACAAGCACACAAATATATAATTTATGTATATTATATGTATGTGTGTATCTGTGTTTCATATATGAGCAGGAAGGCATCATCAGTGAAGTTCCCTAGGGTCAGTGGGTGTTTTGTGTATTTCAACATCATACGTATTTGTCTATGCAACCCAGCCAGGGTCCATAAGATCCCGACTTACGTTCCAGCCGCAGCTTGTCTCGAATCATCTCTTTTTATAAAAAAAGAATTAACTAGTGTCTTTCTCTGCGGATTCGCTCGGGAACCGAAGGCTCTTCTTTTCGCTACTCCTGTAAAGCCCAATCGACTGGGGCCCTTGCTGAGTTAGTGTCCCGAAAAGCCTCTACAGCCCACATTAAGAGGCGCAGAGCATGTTTTCCAATACCGGTACTAGTACTTCTTCTATAGTCTATAGTACGTTATGCGCATTATCATTCAATGAACATTGTGTAATGTAGTCAGTGCATGTAGACGGTTATGTAATTGTACAGAAACATATGTTAAAGACTGAACACAATAACTGTCTCCTTCTGTCCACGTCTTCCTGTCTAGTTTTTCCTGTTTTTTTCTGGTACCATACATATATATTTATATATTCTCCGTGATCTTCTCCTTGGAAATTGTACCATAAACTTTTTAACTGGACACCTATGCTACACACTACAAGGAACACGTCGAGAAAAAATATTTGGTAAACAGTCCCCCCTATTTATTTTTACCTCAAATATAATTGATTTGATCTACACAAACAAAATTTAATTTATCTTCTCGTATATTTATATATATATACATAGAGAGAGAGAGAGTGAGAGAGAGAGAGAGAGAGAGAGAGAGAGAGAGAGGGGGAGAGAGAGAGAGAGAGAGAGAGTGAGAGAGAGAGAGAGAGAGAGAGAGAGAGAGAGAGAGAGAGAGAGAGAGAGAGAGAGAGAGAGAAAGATAGTGAGGCAGAGGGGAGAGAGAGAAGTCGGAGCGAGAGGAGATAGAGTGGGGAAGAGAGGAGAGAAGCGCAGACTTTCTTACACATGATATATATTAGCGGAATACGTGTGCTGGATCATGTCGTACGATTTCTCTACAATGGTGTAGCTACGGTGAAACATCTTTCTTTCTTTCTTCAATGTATTTGTATCTTTAATGACAAGGTTTAATATTTGAACAGCGGTAAGACCTACAGGAAAATCACGAACGATAAAGCTGAAACTATCTGCGTTGCTCCAATGACACGACCAGTATTTTAATAGAAAGGTGACATTGATGTTAAAATCGAACATGAAAATAAATCGATAACTAGACAGAATTAGAAACTATATCAAATAGTTAGGGAAATTATTATTACTATTCTTCATAGTCACTACTTATATGATTTATCCTCACAACTATAAAAACATATCCAAATACCAAAACATTAGATGCCTTTGTTCAATCTGTTAACATGATTATTGACTTAGTATCCATTTCCGGAATCCGATGAAGTTTGAACATCTAGTTTTAATAACATCAGTAATTACAAAATAATATACGTTGATATATATATTTTTTATTTACTCTGAGCAATATATTTGCTTGTATGTTTGGTGGTGAACTTCACATTATATGAAAAACGAAATCAAAAACAGCTATATGAACATATACGTTTCTAAATTGGAAAATAATATATGGATTTCTGGAACAATGCAGCAAAACATAGAAACACATTTTCGTTTAATATTGCTCACTGAAATTTCTAATACTATCCTTATGGATGGAGAGATATTTTTCATTCTTCTTCATTTCTATATATTAATTATATTCCATATGAATATGTAACGGAATGAGAGGGAATTTCATCAAGGTATGCTTTGCTTTTCATCCGTGTGTTGATAGATTAGAGCATTACTCAAATACTGTGTCGAATTAATTGACTATACCCGATTCCCAAAACTTTTGACATTATGTCAACATCAGACAATATTACTTCAAGAGGTATTTATGCATGTTTCTATACATTTTGAATGTAGTTTTCTCCACAGTTCACTTTCACCTAACCATACCGCGGTCTATAAGGTCCCAGTCAAAATCTGTTTGATTTAATCGAAACTACACTCACGCAAAATGTGTGGCCTGGTACATATGTAATAAATCATTATTAATTCACAGGTTAACTTTGCCTTTCATCCTTACGGGGTCGATAAAATAAAGTACCAGTAATACACTGAGTAATTGCTGGCCTTGTGCCTAACGTAGAAACAATTATTAATTCACAGTAAGAGAGAAGTGTGTATGAACAGTAACATCCGTAGAGCTTAAACAAATTATGTCACAGTACATTAGATAGATCCATAGTTAAAATTCAAACAATATTGAGCTAGGCTTTCATTTTTGGGAGTTAAACATTAAACAACAGTTGATCCAGTCAAATACCGTTACTCCAATTAGTTTAGATGTAGTTTTCTTCTACATCTCTGTCACCCCTGGACTTTCGAGTTAATTATGGACAACTTGGGGATAGGGGGATTTCTATTTGTCTGCAAGGATTTCTGCCATGAGAAAATGATATCAGGTACTATTTTCAAATTTGCTCATTTACCTCTCACCTTGATCAATTGTTTAATATCGAAACACAATTGAAATGTATTTAACTCAGATAACAGGTCCAAATGTCAGTTAATTTTGCGAAATAAAATCAATGGGACTTTAATATATTGCAACTAGTCGAAATATTCTATCTTAGACAAAAAAAAAAACAGCAGATTCACAACAAAGTCAAACGATCGACGTCAGTAACAATAGAAGGAAAAAATAAATACAGATAATATATACGAAAACAACAGTAATAATAATAATAATAGTATTTTCAGCAATAATAAAACAGTAAGTAAGGAAAAGGTAAAAGAAATATTGAGAAATTACATAAGAAAAATGTAAGACGAATAAAATATTTCAGAAGCTTGTCACGTTCTACATTTATATTGTCAATATGTCAAATTAATAAATTGTTTTAGAAAATCCTTTTATATAAAATAAATATTAAAAAAAAAAAAAAAAAAAAAAAAAAAAATATATATATATATATATATATATATATATATATATATATATATATATATATATATATATATATATATATATATATATATATATATAGTGAGAGAGAGATAGAGAGAGATAGATAGATAGATAAATTTCTTTATTAGACACAAGGGCACAAAAGAAGGGGACAAATACAAATGGGGAGTTTACATACAGGTATATGAAAATAAAACTATTAATAAAACAACAAATAACAATTGAAATCCCCAATAGGGGGGAGGTGTTACACAGGGGTTGTACACACCCCGAACAAATGTACAACCCCCATCTCCAGGAGCACCAAGAGTGAGTACTCCTTTCCTCTCTTCTTTTTCCTGAACATACAGGCTTATATAGAGAGAAGGCCCAACCACTCGGGCCATCTTTGCCACATTCACCAAACTTTTATAAAATTGATAGATAGATAGATAGATAGATATATAGATTTGTATGTATACCTACTTATTTATATATATATATATATTTCATATAGATTTTATACTTTCCTTGCTAAATTACTTAATTCATTTTTCACTGCTTCTAAGCTACAATATAAAGAAAATAAATACCTTCATGCACACATAGATAAAGCTATATAAAACATCGACTAATATAGCTACCTATCTACTACATACATTCATACACACATATACAGACAGACAGGCAGACAAACAGACATACATATATACATATATGTCTATGAATATACCTAACTGCATAATGGCATACATAAGATTTATATAGATATTCGCTTTTTCATTTTGTTTATATCTTTACATTTCCATCGTAATATATCGAAGCCGTGCGTTACATTATTAAATTTTTATGCAATAAACCTGAGAAATCGACAAAACGGCAATTCTGCTAACTTAATCTGCAAGCAGGGCGAAAACAATAACAAATCTAAATATATTCTAAATCTTAGATTTTCATTCTACTTTGTACTTGTATAAATAGGAATGAAAGAGCCTTGTTGATATATATATATTTCCTGAATAGTACTTTTTTTTAATGTAGAATCATAAAAAGTAAAAGGTGTCGCATTCAAATTAAAGGCAGTCTCTTGGATTTTGAGAAATAACAACCTATCGTCCCCTCATTTTTAGTACATTAATGACATCACTGTCACGTCTATGCAGATAATTCTGTATAGATAATGTTGCCTTTCATTTCACCTTACCATACACATGCATGCGTCATTCATATACAACTCAGACATACCACGCAAGACCCGCACTGTGTTTAGAAAAGGGAACTCGTAACCAAATATACTCCACGAGGACAATGACAACGTAGTTCTCCTGGGTAATACCAAAGGGAAAATTGTTACACATCAAAGAAAGTGTTTTGCAATGTTTTCTCCTTATGGAACGGAGGAACGCATTTCTCATGCTATACATAAAAAAACACAATTAAAGATCTTAAATTTGCTGCAAATGCTAGACCTCGAAATATATGATGATCTCTGAGAACATTTTCACAAATATATCATAGCTGATATTGTAGTACAAATACCAGTGGACAGTGTTGTGGGAGAGTACGCAGATGGACTAGTTAAGTTGTTTGGAGTTTTCTTCAGTCCAGATCTCCAGATAGGAACTGTGACGAAGATATGAGCAGGGTAGTAAATTTCACCCAGAAACGGAAATAAGAAACTATTTCTGAAAGGTATGGCAGTTGGTGAACGCATATATTATCTCCGTCATATATTACCGTTTGAACTTCGTGCTTTGCATTAGTTTCCGTGGGCACGTTAGAGTCTCATGTTTTTCTCCTTATGGAAGGGAGGAACGCATTTCTCAGGTTAGGTAGTTCATCTCTTGTGAATATCCACGACACGGATTATTCGCTATGCCGTAACGTAATGATACGCAGACTTGCGCTAAGGAAGATCTTTGACACTCTCGGAAAGATCTGGGCGTCAATGTAAACAGACTAGCTGGTATGTTCTGGAGAACATTCGGGCTAGGAACCAGGGATAATTCCTGAAATCTCTAGCCGGGTAATGTTACTAGCAAGTATTGCTGGTTGTATACTTCTTCTATAGACATGAAAATACCACCAGTCCGGCGCGATATGTCAGGAAACCCTTCCGTAGAATCTAGTTGATTGTTCAATGATTACTATTCTATGGACTTTTGTCGTGATTAGGAAGAATCCAGCTATAGGCCGAATCTATCGTAAAAATATTTTCCTGAAAGGATTGAACAGACACATTTATCTTCCCCCGACCCTCTCACCAACTGCTTCAAGTTTCAATTGGAAAAGAATGTAAGCGTGGGAGAGGAAAGAGTTCCGACCCAACTCGCGAGTTTGCAAACATGGCCTTAAATGATCTGAAACGGAGAATTCACCTGTAGACCTAGGGAAGACAAATAAGAGAGGGCATTAACGATTGGTTATCAGGGTAAATCAGGTTTTGAGAGGTTTTCTTGGTAAGGCCTCGATAGCTGTCCTCTTTATTGGAGATTTTTCATTGTTACCTTTTTTATTATTTATTGTTTTGTTGCTATATTTTAAATGCCACCCTAACCCTAACCCTAACTCTAACCCTAACCCTAATCCATTGCATATTTGACATGTCCTTGTATCGATCTTATTACCTTGTGACATTGCCACGTATACAGAAATGGTTGCTATTGCTGTTGTTGTTGTGCGGAGATATTATTATTAATGTTATTCTTGTTGTTGTCGTTGTCATCATCATCATCATCATCATCATCATCATCATCATCATCATCATCATCATCATCATCATCGTCGTCATCAATACCGTAGTTGGGGTTGTTGCTGACAAATGGAAGTATTTTCTTCGTATGTTCGTTTCGTGTAAATATTGATTGATCACAAGACATTTATGAATATATTTTGGATAGTGCCAGTAAGATTCAATAATTGGCATTCAGAAAATTGAGTTGAATTTAAATTTATATATAGGTCCAACCCTTGTCTGCAGGGAAAACAGACATTAAATTATGATATATGGCAAATGGTGACGTTTGCTATGCAATATGGGAAATAGTTGGAAAGTGTGTACATACATGTACTTACAGGAGGATTTGCACACAATCATACATATAACCAGGTGTACCATGAAAACTAGAAACATAGTCAGATTATATATCCATATACTTGCGCGTGCGCGCGTGTGTGTATACTTGTATGTGTGTAGACATATGTACATGCATATTTATGTAAATATATAAGTTACCGGAATTCATTGACACAATCGTTGTCTCTTAGCTATTTCAATATTTATTCTCGTATCCATTTTTACTTTTCTTTTGGTTACCGTAGAAATTGAGCTAGCCTTGTTACGTGGTTATATAAAAGGAACATAACAGATGCTTTTAAACGATCGAGTGAACAATGTGCATGTGTTTCTTGAAAAGTTTATAAAGGAATTTATATAAATGAGAAATAAAATCACTATCATTATTATAAATGAGAAATAGTTGCTTACAGGGCAATGTTTTGCTGTGGGCGGTGAGCACTAAGGAAACCGTAACTAGTGACTTGCGGAAAACTTTATGAGAATCTTAAAATGTTTTCTTTCTTTTTCATTAGTTGAGTATATAAGGAAGCGGCTGTTGTCAAACATAGTGTTAGATGTGTGGGATTGATGCCGCTAACGTTTTTCTTATAATATGGTCGACAACTTCAGAAAATAACATAAGCACTGGGGAGAAATAACCTGATAGATGTAGAGACATTTAGGGTTTGGTATATGTTGGGCATCGAGATGAGGGAGGGATCATAGGTGTCTTAAGTGTCTGTCGGTCTGGGATGCATGTAAGAAAACTAGATTGTTTAGGATGGAGAAGGATTTCGCTTCTCTACCGGTTAGATATATATGAGATAAGCATGCCTACCAGAAAGATTTGTGTGCATTAAAGTCACCAAGGAAAACAAACTGGAGAGGAATGGATTAAGATATATGTCATCAGTGCAAGAAGAGATATAGTCGAAGAGTTTTCGGTCATTTGAAGAAGCAAATGTCTTTGGATGGGCGAAGGGGAGATAATGAATTAGAGTCCTTAAAAGTCATACTTGCTGATGTCCAAGAGAGAGAGATGACTGGCGGGTAAACGTAGAATCTACGCATGCACATACATCACACATCGGAGTAAGATTTTAGTAAAGAGTACAGCGTAGCTTGTATCAGCATATGAATTAAAACGTTTTACGCATTATCGAATGGAGAATCTCGAAGTAGTCACATGGTATATTACAAATAACAGTCAAATTTCTATGAAATCAAATCCTACCATCCTAAACAAAAATGATGTACAATAGATACGGCCCTAGATGAATTATATCTAGAGGAAAATGCGAAGTAAATAGGTTTGCTTTTCAGAGCTGAACAACAACCCCAACATCTTATCATTTTAGTATTTTGTCTGTACTTGTAATTCTAAGCTCACGTTAGACAATATTGAATCATAATATTGCAATTTAATTATGTATATCTTTTTCATCTTACACAAGTCTCATAGAATTCAGTCATATTTTGAAATCCGTGAAACAAGCATACACCTCTTGGCAATATTCTAACAATTTCTCCAAGACCTACCGTACAGTGAATATTTGGTCAGTTGTACTATGTTTGGAGAAGAAACCAGATTGTTTGTCGGTTAGCTTGGACTTGACAATATTCTTCTCTCTCTTTGCCAGACACTTTATATAGACATTACCGGGAAGGCTTCACAGAGATTCATCTATAATAAATGCAATCTAACTTGTCTCCGTTCTTCTTCTTCTTCTTCTTCTTCTTCTTCTTCTTCTTCTTCTTCTTCTTCTTCTTCTTCTTCTTCTTCTTCTTCTTCTTCTTCTTCTTCTTCTTTTTCTTCTTTTTCTTTTTCTTCTTCTTATTCTTATTCTTCTTCTTTTTGCTCGATGAGACTGAGGTCTCCTGGGCCAGTGATCTCAGAGTCATCATCATGAAGTTGCCAATGCTAGCCCCTCTGCATCCTCCAGGTGACGCCGAGCCTCTGGAGATCTTCCTTGGTGACGTACGGAAGGCAAACCTCCACGTTGCTGCAAAACGTGTAAATATAAATTTTACTTCCGTGATTTTGCATTTTCTAAGATTAAGAAACAGGGGGTAGCCCTTGCGTTTTTTTATACAATGTTTAAAGAATACTTATTCGAAGTTTTATCAATGAAAAAGACTAAATCGAACTACACGAATTGAATACGTAAATAAAGGAATATTTTTTCTAATTATTTTAGTCTATTTCCGGTGATAATAAAACATAACCTTGATTGATCCATAGGATATATAGGTCACCAATCTTGCTTTTAGTTGGTGGCAGTTTGCCAGATTAGGGATCAGACTAAATGATCGCAATTGTGATAAACGACTACAGTAAATATGGAAATAAATCGATGAATGACTCAAGAAATACGATTGTTTTGTTGGGTTTCTTTTGTGTAGCAAGCAAACAATCTACGAAATGTTCAAAGTGGAATACTGTAAATATTTGGGAACTTATATACTCTAAACAGACGCTAACAAGGGCATTGAATGTTTCGTAAATATTTTATTGATGGCCGGATTGTAAATGATCTTAAGTAACTACATTGTTCCAGTGTCACGTTCTTACCGCTAGTTTCGTTTTCATGAAATGTGCACGTGATCTTATCAATTCAAAAAGACACCAAGATTTACCCTATAGACAAGCAGTTTTCCTTTGACAATATTCCTGAATTAATGAGATCATTACAAGAGAATAAAACGAAAATAGTGGCACCAAAATATAAATTAACACCAAACATTCGTCGTTTGGATATTCATTATATCAATATTTTTTTGATAGTCATGTCTTATTTATTGTTATTTGTGTGTTATATTCTAAACGGTTTGACGGTTTGGGGAATAAGAAGAGATACAGAAAAGAAAAGTGATATTCTTTTGAAAACAATATGGCAGTTATAATTCCTAGTGAAAGATATTTAAAATAATTAGACCACCAACAAATTTGATAAACACAGAAATGTATAAAGTGCCAGCGTTTTCCTCCAGCCAAAAATAATTGTTTCTACTTTTGGCACAAGGCCAGCAATTATCCCAGCGCATTACTGGTACTTTATTTTATCGACCCCGTAAGGATGAAAGGCAAAGTTAACCTCAGCGAGATTTGAACTCAGAATGGCAAGGGCCGTAACTCTATGCGTAAAAGCATGGTGTCCAACCCTCTACCGATACTGCCAATCCACCAGCCAAAAATAATATTATATAGTTTCTACTTGTCTAATAAAGTAAGTGAGAATTAAAACAATTGTGCAACTTGTGCGTTATCAAAATTTTGTTCCTAGTTGAAATCATCACATTTGAATTAAAAATAGTGCACGAATGTCAACACCTACATGTCGTCTTCATCAACAGTTTAACTTGTTCATTAGAAAAATAGTTTTTTCTATTTCTATATATGTTTCTTGATATTTATTACGTATTTGTGATTCGTTGGAAAAGAATCATCCTTAAATAAAAACGTTATTTTAATAAATTCCTTAAGTTGCAAAATACATGTGAATGGAGTTCCACTGAAGAAGGTGGAGAGGTTCAAGTATCTCGAGATCACTTTCTTTCTGTTCACGAGTGATGGAAGGGATGAGGCTGAATTAAGTGCAATAATTGCATGAGCTGGTGCAGTAATGCGCTAGGTTCAGCATTCGGTAATCGGAATAAGTGGGATGGTAGGTGTAAAAGCCAAACTCGCTATCTTAAATTCGGTATTCATGCCAACACTTAACCCTTAACTATGGCCATGAATCTTGAGTAATGACCGAAAGGATGCGATCGCAAATACAAGCTGCCGGAATGGGGTTCCTCCGAAGGGTCTTTGGAGTAAAGTTACTCGATAGAATGCGTAACTCGGAGATCAGAGAGTCACTCCAGTTAGAGCCGCTACCTATCCGAATTGAGATATTACAGCTCCGATATTATGGGAATGTAGTTACAATGTCTCAGGAAAGAATCCCTGGATAGATGTTATGGAAAAAAATCAAAAGCCGATTGACAGGGGACCCGAGCAAGATGTTTGGATAACAAGATCTCCAGAGCCCCGGCGTCACCTTGGAGGATGTAAAGAGACTGCGAGCGATGGAAAGCACTGGTGGACCTTGTCGGCTCTACGCATGATGATGCCTTTGGAATTACTAGCCTAGGATGACTTCAGTCTCATCGAGCAAGAAGAAGAAGCGGTCAAGGTATGGTTGAATCGATTCTCACTAGGGGTAGATTAAATTGTGCCCTAGAAAATTCTGGCCGTACGTTTAGCAGATAACGCTACTATGTGAAGGATAACTATTAAATCTAACCGGTAGTTGTGAAGGGGCGCAGAACTACACCGATTAGATCTATGGTTTTACGACATTGAGAAATTTCAGTGGTTTTGAAAATTATACAAATTCTGTGAGATCTCCAAATGAAATTTCTCCAACAGATGGGATTTGACTGTGATAGAAGAGGTAATATATTTAGTATTCTGTTCAGCAATCTTTCTGAGTGCTTAACGATGTATGTTTTCTAAATTAGTGTGTCACAGAAATATTCAATAATGAAATGAATTATCAGATTTAATTATGCACTCTAATGTTTAAATTTCTTGCATGTCTTGAATATTGCACGAATTCAGGTAGGAATGAAGTAAAGATGCAGCTTCGAATAAAATGATTAATCCCTCGATATGTATCAGGTTTTTCGCCTGAGATTTAAGGTCCAATTAAATATTTCATTAACATTGTTAGTGTTATAAATTAAATTTAATGTTCTATCCGCATTGCTCTAGCCTTCTATAACTACATTTACTCTACCTCAACAGAAAGACAGGCAGGCAAACACACACACACACACACACACACACACACACACACACACACACACACACATCCATATATATATATGTATATAGAGAGTGAGACAGGGTGACAATAGCAGTATGTATATATATATATATATATATATATATATATATATATATATATATATGTGTGTGTGTGTGTGTGTTTATGTTTGTATGCCTTCATCTAAGTAACGAGCATATGACATCTGTAGTGATGGTGCCACGATAAAACACACTCTGGACACTCTGCAATATCGTTGCTGATGGGAAAGCTATTCAACAGAAGAATCCGTTGCCAGCGTGGAATGCGAGTGTAAAATTATGAGAATGATAGATTTTGCAAGAATTGAATATGGCATGAAAGTATGTTATAGATAATTCAGAGACCCCCCCCCCCCCCAAAAAAAAAAAGAAAATAAAAAAAAAGTTTTTGAAAGGAGGACCATAAATGTTATTAGATGAGGATATGGAAAACAAACACCAGAAATTAGTCTGCAACAGTTATTCTAATATTTTCGGTGAGTCTCTGCTGAGTTCATAAAAAGATCGTAAGATTTGAAAATTTGAGAGCCCGTTAGAAACTGCGAAATAGTTTAAGCATAGTTAGTCAATGACTAATTATTGGTCTTCCTTACAGCAACATTTTAATAGAGATGGTCACCATTTTAGAAGGCTGCGTTGTTTTACGATTTAGAGGGGAGTTCGTTTCCCTAGCTTGGCTGCTAGACATCTCTTCTATTTGTTGTTAGGTGTAGGTAAACAATTAAGCAAAAAGAACATACCTCGAGATTATATGTACATGAGAATTTTAATCAGAGCCATAAACAAAACCGGTTATCATATCAGTTGCTCCTTGATTGGCAATTATCATTAAGTGGCGGTGTTCAAATAGCCCGTGACCGCATGGTGCAATATCGCTGTTTCGCCACAGTGAAACGCGTCTGGTCACCTTATCTCACAAAGTTGAAAAGAGAATGTATTCAGCTACTGACGTCAGAACGTTACGTCAGAACTAAGGGCAATTAATCGACTGCCTCCAAAGTCAAAGCTAGGTGGAGTGATCTTCTACATGGCCTCCCACCATATTTTTAGAAAAGGAAATAAAAATCGGTTCATCGGACCATGTATGTAGAAAAACGATGAGCAACTAGCAAAAACCTCAAACCAAGGAGCAATCAGCCAAACTGAGCATGAAGGGCACAACAACTTTCAAAAGAACATATGAAACAAGCATGCAAGAACGAGAAAAAAAAATGTAAATACAATTTTTAAAAGTTCAAATAGAAAATACAGGATTAAAGAGCCGCACAATAGCAATTTAAAAAATATACAGTGCTACACAGTTTTTCCCAAAAAGGGTCCAGTGCCCAGTTCATATAATAAAAGTTTGGAAGAGTTCTTTGGGCCAGTGGACTCTTCGACCGGAACGGGTCGTGGTCTTGTATCTTGGTGATGGGGGGGGGGGGGGGGCAAAGAAACAGGTGTGTGTGCAAAAGAGAAAGATGGGGTGTATGTGGCTCAGGTGTGTGAGCATCTGTGTGGGCCCGTTTAAGTCTATCAACCGCAATGGTCTCTCTGGATCCCTTAATGTCTACAGTGAAATGTTTATCAGAACAAGCTAATACACGATAGGGTCCAGAGTACGGTTGTGTGAGATGTGGTCTCACAGCATCGTTTCTTACGAACACATGGGTCCACGAGGCAATATGCCTCGGGACTGCAGATTTTACAGTTTGTTTCCACGTATCCATCGGCGGCAGGTCCTGAAAATAAGAACGCAGACGGGATACATAGGAAAGCGGATCTTGTGCAGCAAGATCGTCAGGGGCAAGCATTTGCCCAGGTAACGCTAGAGGAGCTCCATACAATAATTCGGCCGGGGAGAACCCAAGGTCCTCCTTTATTGATGACCGAATCCCGAACAACACAATAGGGAGGTACTGGCTCCAACGTCAGGTGAAGTCCGCAGAGCGGCATTTTGTTTTCATTAGATGCAGGATGATATGAAGTTGTTCGGATGCGTTTAGCACCCATGATCTTCATCAATTCATGGAGGAGATTCGATTAAAACTGTCTTCCACGGTCCGTTGTAATCGTGGTTGGCACTCCACAGCGGGCAATCCATCCTGAAACCAGGGCACGCGCTGTCGTTTCAGCAGTGATGTCTTTCAAGGGGATGGCTTCAGGCCATCGCGAAAAACGATCAATTATAGTCAATAGATAAGTATGACCACCACTGACTGGTCAAGTCCCACGATGTCCACATGAATGTGCCGGAAACGGGCGTCCGGTGTACTGAAAGTACCGAGCGGAGCCTTAACGTGTTTATGGATTTTCGATTTCTGGCAAGCGATGCAGGAACGGCACCAAGCAGTAATATCGCGCCTTATATTTGGCCAGAAGAATCTGGCTGTTATGAGCTTTATTGTAGCAGTATATCCTGGGTGGGAAATGCTGTGTAAAGCAAGAAATACAGTACGACGATGGTTTAGCGGGACGAATGGTCTCGGTGAATCCACGGAAACGTCGCAGAGAATCTGTCCGTCTGCGGCCCACCGTTTCGCCACAGTGAAACGCGTCAGGTCGCCTGAACGTGACGTCAGAACTAAGGGCAGTTAATCGACTGCCTCCAAAGTCAAAGCTAGGTGGCGTGATCTTCTACATCCATGCATAGCTATGCCATTAAACTGTTTGCCTCGCAACTGCATGATACCCCGTTCAATCACAACACATGACACACTAGTGTCCTTTGACCAGTACATTATGGGTAAAATATAGTATATGGAAACTATGCTAAAATGTGTCGATGGCAAAGATGATCGGTATGGCCGTAAGAGAAATTGGTTGGATTCGAGTATGACGATATAACGATACAACCGCAAACGGCTGAAACTACAAAGCGTAGTATCACTGTGTGTGTGTGTGTGTGGAAGGGCATAGAGCCGGAAAGAGGTGGGGGAGAATACATGATGGGAACCATCCAACATCGACGGTGCTACAAATTCAATTCAGTTTGGTTTGGAGTCGTGACTGCTTCGGTGTATACCTCATTTAAATTTTGATTCTGAATAAATGACATTAATAATAACTTGTTATCGTAATAAAAACAGTTATTTATTTACGTTGCAATAGAAACATAGTAGAGTTTAACGTTATCTTGATGATGATGATGTGCTAAAACCCTAAATCCCGAAATAAACTGTATTCCACATACAGTGAAAATCAATTATTTTGTTTTCGTTCCTGATATATGTTGGCTTGTCACATATAGGCTGATGCATTAAATGTCTCCCTATCGCACCGGATTGAATTTGTATTTTAAAAAACAAGCTTCTATCAGTTCAGAGCATTGTATATCTGAATATCTCTGGAAATTTGAAATTGCGTTTATTTATAAAGGCTATATTTAGTGTGATATACCTGATATGTATTGGAATTCTTCTTATCAATGTACATATATATATATACATGCATATATATACATATATATATACATATATATATACATATATATATATACATACATAGACAGATACAAATATATATATATACATACATATATTTATGTACATATATATATACATACATATATATATATACATGTATACATATATATATATATATATATATATATATATATATATATATATATATATATATATATATATATATATATATATATATGTAAATATATATATATGTATACATATATGTATACATATATATATATATATATATATATATATATATATATATATATATATATATATATATATATATATATATATATATATATACATATATATATACATCCATATACATACATATACATGCATATATATATGGTGGCTGCCAACTCGTTTTCGAGTACGGCCACTACTTTATATTCATGTAGGAGAACCCCTACCGATGCGCTGAACGAGTGTGACTTTTTAGTCCAGCCAGCGACTTGAAAACTCTGGTACAAACACTACACTTGTGACAATTATTGACACATAGTGCTTTGCCTTTGGTACCATGTGACGACAAGTGCAGAGAGATCTCCAGATATAAAGCAATGCCTGTGCCGTGAAGCTTTTATAGTGAGCAAAGGCACTGCACAAAGCCAGTCCCACTCTCTTAACCAAGATGATATTTACCAAAAAGAAGAACAAGTCAACATCATTGGATACCATCAGGGTTGCAGGTGTTATATCAGAGTTTTCCTTCTCCTAGAATTCTGCCTTGACAAAGGCTAAGGGGTCATCTCTCCCAGTGATTTTGGATGGCCATTGACTCTTAAGAGCTCCTTTGCCCTTTGACAGGTTTTGTTTTTAGTCCTGCAGGATGTCCAAAGTCACCCTCTTCACCAAGAAACCTTGGTGGGGTTGCCAGTTTAGTCGCCAACGACCCGACCATGAGACAGCATATATATATATACATATATATATACATACATAGACAGATATATATATATATATGCATGTATATATATATACATGTATACATATATATATATATACATATATATACATCCATATACATATATATATATATATATACATGTAAGTATATATATATAGATATGCATGTATATATATATATATATATATATATATATATATATATATATATATATATGATGATGATGTGCTAAAACCCTAAATCCCGAAATAAACTGTATTCCACATCCAGTGAAAATCAATTATTTTGTTTTCGTTCCTGATATATATGACACGAGAGCCATTACATAATTACAATATTTATTTTTATTACGATAACAAGTTATTATTAACGTCATTTATTCAGAATCAAAATTTAAATGGGGCATATTTCTAAATATGAGATCCAGATGATAGCAGAATGATATATATTTATCAATATGTCTCTGAAAATTAAATTTGAATTATGGCAGTTCAATATCAGCAGGGGATTCTCGTTCGATTATTGAGTAATCATTTAGTAATCATTTTTGTGATAAGAATATTCATTTATTTCGTTATTGTTTTTAGTCACTAAACTTTAGTCATGTTGGGACAGAGACTCGTGCCGTTTTTTGACACGGCCACTCGTTTCAAAATTATTTATAGATCTATATCTTATTGAATTGCTGACTTAGTATGTTTGACACTACACCACATTTACATACTAAATCAAACTAGTAACAGGGTTACACAGACTCACACACACACACTACCCCCATATATATATATGTGTGTGTGTAAGATATATATAGAGAGAGATAGAATGTGTGAGAAAGTGTTTGTGCGTGTGAGAAAGTATTGCACCTCAACAAATGCACCTCAACAAATCTACCCTTCACAACGAAGATTCCAGTGTGGAGGGGGTACATTTGATGGAGCGAACGTATGATACAAAATGTTTCCTAGAAGTGGTTGTTTAGTATTACCACTGAACAGACATATTTGCGCGTTGAAACGAACCAGTCTGTGAAAATGAGATTGAAACTCACTATTCTTCGAACGGCTGAAAGACAGTGATAACGATATCAACGTTTTGGACATGTGCAAATATCCAGCACCACAACAGAGCTCGATCTATTAAGTGACTAATCAGCTAATTATTCTTAAATAAAGGTGAAATGAAAAACAAATGGTATGTGATCTTTAGTAGGATTAATGAGAATTTTGCAAAACAATTACATACAAACATACACACACACATACATGCAAATATGCTCACAATCACACATACACACACACACACACACACACATACATGCAAATATGCTCACAATCACACACACACACACACACACACACACACACACACACACACATATATATATATATATATATATATATATATAACTGAGGATGTCTGTCTGTGTGTGTGTGAGTTTGAATCCCTAAATCTAGAGAAGCACCCAACCGACTGTTTTCAAACTTTACACATGTAATAATTATGTTTCAGGGAGTGTTCTGAGCAAAAATGATTTCAAATTTTCAATGCCCTAGGGACCGCATTAGGTGATTTAGCGATCTCTCTCTACAATTCTTAGTCTTTCGCTTTTTAGTTAGATACATAGTCATGCCCTTATAATATATGTCTGTATGTCTGGCTGTCTGCTGCCTCCGGTTATTTTGCCACCCTTGCACAAGATAAATCTCACACTCATTCCCCAAACAGTTGGTAAGTGCACACAACTTCTTCCTCACGTTTTAAGCCACTTACGTACCACCAGACACTTACTTCTTTGCCAGCCGTTGTTGTGGCAATACTAAGCTTAGCTAAGGCGGTTATATATTTCATAATACCTTATCCCGTGCAACGCCGGGTAC
>OZ024745.1:66012840-66017840 GCA_964016885.1 Eledone cirrhosa
GTTTGTATTTGAAAGATGAATGGTGATTATAGAGACGAGCTTTAAAAGAGGTGGAAGTGGAGCCAAAATAGGTGAAGGAATTGGTGCTAGTTATAACTTTACATTCATAAATTAAGTTTTTATCGAGACAATGGTTGTTGAGAGGACATTTATTTTTAATGCGGCAGTTGCAATTAGAGAGATTATTAATGAGTGATCTAGTGTTATCTATAGAAGGAATTGGATTGGAGAAGTTGTTTGCGATAGGAATAATAGGAATAATAGTTTCTTGATTTAGAGTTGGATTATGAACATTTAGCGAAGTTGTGTTTGACGTTGTATTTGGGTTTACAGAAGTTAGCCTAGGGTTTACAATGACGTCGGGAGTACTATTACTGTTATTATGAAATTCAATGTTGGAAGGAAGAGATTTAGTATTTAGTATTTTATTGTTGTGTTTAGAGATGATGTTGGAAATATTGGAGGATGTAGAATAAGAAAATTTGATGGTGTGTTTGTTAAATATTTTACTATAGATATGTGAGGGAGGGAAGCATTTATTTAAGGCACTAAAAAATAATTTAGGAATATTGTTATTAATAGAGATGGAGAAAGGGTGGATGAACTTGCCTGTAGAACAATAGGGGTGTGAGTGGAGCGGTCAAGCGTTGAAAGAGATATGTATACAGCAGATTCTAAGGATAAGGTATGAAGTGGAGGAGATAGGTTATAGAATAGGTAAATCGAATGAGAGTAGGAGACAATAAAAGATAATAGAAAGAAAAAAAAATATATATAAAATTAGATAGTGAGAAATGAATACAAAAATCACAATGCTATCTTACAATAACAGGTTAAATTTATACCGGTTAAATCCGGCGGTGGATTGTACCGGGATAATGGGCTCTTCAACCTCAAAGTGTACAACTCCAGTAGTACAGACCGGGTCCGTAAACAATTAATAAACTTCTTCCGGGACTGGGGATTTTAAATCACCCTACAAACGTCCCTAATCCGAGTCAATTTCCTGGACGTTACACTTAACCTCGAAAATGATCTGTACTACCCATACAGGAAAACAAACGATAATCTGCACTACATCCACCGCCGCTCTAACCATCCTAGAAACATCACCAATAACCTGGTTAAAAACATCTCCCTCCGCATATCTCGTTTGTCCGCTAATGAGCAGATATTCGACGAACTCGCGCCTCATTACAACCAGGCCCTCAAGCGGAGTGGCTTCCGGGAAGAAATATCCTTTTATCCAGCTTCCCTTAGCGGATCCAGCAGGCGACACCGGCGCTCACGCAACGTAACGTGGTTCAATCCTCCCCATAATGCCGAGGTGGCAACACCTATCGGGAAAATCTTCTTTAGACTCCTCGAAAAACACTTCCCACTACCACAATATAATCAAACTCTCCTACAGCACCACACCTAACTTCGCACAAAACATCGTCTCCTCAAACAACAAAAAACTCAACCCCTATAGAAGAAATAACTTAGACATCAGTGGAGAGCCGACCAGGAGGTGTGACTGCCCTGATAAATCTACGTGCCCCCTCAACAACAAATGCCGAGAACGTAACGTGATCTACCAGTGCAACGTGAGGATGGACACCTCCAACAATGTTTATATAGGATTAACCGCGTGTGATTTCAAGACCCGGCTCTACCAACACCTACATACTTTCCGAAATCCGGTCCGGCGACATGCCACTACACTTTCGGGCCACATCTGGGACCTCCAAGATAATAATAAAACCTACAATCTCACTTGGAGCTTACTGTCCAAAGCTAACTCTTACACGGGAAGACGCCGCCCGTGTAACTTATGCTCGGAGGAAACATTACAAATGCTGTTTTGAAGGACCAACTCCTAAACAAGAAAGAGGAACTGGTAACCGCATGCAAACACAGATTGCGTAGGACTTACCTCATAACGACCCGGGTGGGTATACAAGGAATGATACCCACCTACTTGCCGATTAAGTTAGGGGAAACTCCAGCTTACTTTGGTAGATGTATCTCTTTTCTTTTCTTTTCCTCTTTGTCTTCTTCCCCCTGTCTCATCCTATCACTTCCTTCCACCCCCTATTTACTTCCTCGTCTGCTTTTCCCCTTTGCCTACCCCGATGCAGCCCATCGGGCCTCTGTAGCATCAGTTCCCCCACCCCTGTAATTTTAAGATAGAATTGGCCGAATACGTTTTACTAACTACTTATAGCAGACGTGTTAAACCCCTTTAATTCTGTATCAGTTCTGGTACTACTCAATTTCTACAATTTTTTTCTATTCTCAACTTATTAACCTGTTATTGTAAGATAGCATTTTATATTTTTTTTTATTTCTTTCTATTATCTTTTATTGTCTCCTACTCTCATTCGATTTACCTATTCTATAAACTCCCTCCCTCCTCCACTACATACGTTTTCCTTAGAATCTGTTGTATACATATCTCTTTCAACGCTTGCCCGCTCCACTCACACCCCTATTGTTCTACAGGCAAGTTCAGCCACCCCTACCTCCCACCAAATGCCATGATAGACTTATTTGTGTTTACAACAAATTTTAACCAATCCTCTTGACAACTACAATCTTCCCATATAAGGAAGTACCCCCTTGAAAAGTTCGGCTATTTATTCGCCAGGCTAAAAATTCTAATTTAGTCCAGAAATAGCCGTCTAAACGGCTTGAGCTCTGCCGTGGGGGTCATACTTTTTCCTATATATATATATATATATATATATATATATATATATATATATATATATATATATATATATATATATATATATATATATATATATATATTTCTTGCTTAGTTTAACTGGGTGGTTATTCAATTGTCATATTTAATTGTTATTTCGTTACACACTCTGTGGCCTTATTAATGACAATTTTTGTACACCTGTGTCCCCGTCTTGAAGACACACAAATCTAATTATATAGAACAGTTTCTGGATATGTTCAAATGCTGTGGGGAAAATTTGGATCTGACATTTTCTGCTGATTCATTCTCTGAGAGAATAACATAACATATTTTCAATTAGGTATTTAGGTAGTACTCAGAATATATAAGGAAAATTAAAGGTGAGAGAAACGAGTAAATATACGGAGCGACGTTATTTTATACAATCCTTACATGAAATAGATATGTTATATAGTTATAATTAGGTCTAGTTTTTAACTGTTTGCTTGAATCATTATATAAACTAGACATTTTATTGTAGTGTAAAAACGTTTTAAAGATATTTCTGTCCTCATTTAACCAGAGGAACAGAGACTGTGTCCATAATCTTATCAGTCTCTCTAAACCTGATAACGTAGATGTAATTAATATTCGGAGATTTGGAACACTTACACGGCATACAGTAGCTAATTTGAAATATATAAAGTACTTTCTTCCGTTCTCTGCTTAAAGCAATTTCGCTTTGCATGGTTAGTTTCACTTTTCTGACCTTTAATTTTTCCTATAAATTTGCAGTAATACCTAAAGCTATAATTGAAAAAAATTATTGTTTTTTTTTTCTTTCAGAGTAATAGCCAGTTAGAAAATGCCGGATCACAATTCTTCCCACGGAATTCAAAAGCGTCCAAAATATTATGTGGAGGAAAACCAGGTGAATGAGGTGCGCGTGCCTGGAAGCAGTTGGCATATTTCTAACTAAGGAGAGAAGAAAATATAGTAATTTTTTACGAGAGATGGGAGATAGTATAAGCTAATGAAACGGAGTTGAAATAATACAGCTGGAATTTTCTAAACTCTGCTTCACTAATATACTTGTGGATTTAGTAGTTGTAAAGTGTTGGTGAGTGAAGGTTTGCTTATCAATCTGTCGGTATTCTTTGCATGTCAATTATATGCACTTGCATGTGCGTGTGTGTGTGTGTGTGTGTGTTGATGAAGGAGTGGGTGTATGCGTCTGTGTACATGTGGGTGTAACAGCTGTTAAGTCAAAAGTGTATGAACAGTAATCCAATACGTGAAGCACTTGTGCATCAGCACCTGATTTACGCAGATATAATTCATATCACTAGAGAAAAAATTGACTTTGTATGGTATCTTAGTTAATTTATATGTGTGTGAAGAGGCATTAATAATACAGAAGGAAACTATTTTAGTGTTATTTGCTATTCTTATTTTAAGATCGCAATAGGTGACCAATAGTGTCTCTGGATACAGGTTTCAAATTTATCAATCACCGGTTCGCAGATTTTCTGACAGTGACAGATACAAATGAGTGTTCATAGATCGATGTAAAGTATCTAAAGGTGCCTATAATGTAATGTATTTTCGATTGTCTTGCCGGCTTGCCCCGTCTTTCAAACTGGATATTTGTCACTTTGTATTCCTGATATTCTGTCGCCATCGAACCTCTTTTCTTCCCTCTCACTCGTCACTTCTATTTCTCTCAATCTCTTTCATTCTACTCCTCTGTCATTCTGCTTAAATAACTTGCTGAAATCATATTCTTTCTGAAAATTATTAAAGCTCCTGGGGTTTAAATAAAAGTGTCACTATACACCAGTTCTATTTTTCTTTCTTATCAATCTCAAGACACATTTTTAATAAAAATAACTCTATACATAATACAGTTTAAAAAGTAACAACTTGTAAATTCAATTGTACAATATTGAATGTAAATATTTTTTTTCACAGTGACTTAACTAGATACAAGTATATATTTATGAGAATGGCTACCACCTGACTGTATATTTCTAGAGATATTATTGATTCACTATCTCCGACATATTTGGAGAACAAAACTTTGCGAGTAACCACTCAATATTGTATTGATTTTGTTCAGTCAATGCTGCATTCTAATGCTTTTTTACATGAACAAACGCATAACAAACACCAGACTAATGATAACAATGACATTAGCTTTGTTGAAGTTGAATTTCGTCATGTTGAGAACTTTTGAAATGATTTGTAAATTTACAGAGAATTTTTAACTATTGTAAAGTCTTTAAAACGTATTTATTATTCATTATTGAATTAATGAAGAACATGG